>BOSO01020007.1:0-17888 GCA_018403395.1 Gorsachius goisagi
TTGGGCTGGGGGACCTTTGGGGGTTCCTTCCCACCCAAACCATTGCATGATTCTATGATTCATATCTCAGCTCTCCTTCCTCTCCCTTGTGCCCGAGGAAGCCATCCTTCTGCTCCCCAGCCCTCTGCTCGGCGAAGGTCGCAGCCCTGCAGCCACCAGCACTTCTGCGGGGGGCAGAGAGCCAGCACAAGCCACTCCTGTCCTGGTCTTAATCTCTGTGCCAAGGATGGCAAAATTGTTGTTCCTTCTCCTTCGAGTCAAGATTCCTACGCTAGGGTGGGTTTGGAGGTTGTGTGGCATTTCCTGCCCTCGCCTGTGTTTCGGGTTAAAAGACGGAAAATTCTCTGTTACAGTTTTGATGTAGCCTACATAAAAAAAAAAATTGTTTGATCTGTGCAGCGAACACAAGTGCTCTGCTGCCAAGGAAGCTCTTTGTAGCCCTTCGGTGGGGACCGCACGTCGCCGCCTGGAGGAGGCCGGTGCTTTATGGCCTGGATGCGCGGTCGGATGCTCAGGATTCGGCTCCCAAAGGGAGTCATTAAGCCCAATCTCGTTGCCCAGGCCGTTTGGGATCCATTGTTCGGCAGCAGCGCTGGGTGAGGCCGGTGGTATCCTGCATGCCGTGGTGCTGCAGGGCGAAGGAAACACGTTCTGTGTTTGCTGAAGGAAAGGCTTAAAGGAAAAGGGAAAAAAAAAAAATTCCAATTTTCCAGCTGAATAAAAGGCAGGGAAATGATGAGATGGGTGATGAGTTCCGAGTGCCTCCTGCTTAACTGGAGAAACTTGATCAGGACCTCCCTTCCTGTTCTTCTGGCACTTTCCCACCTTTTCCCTGATGTCTCCTCGTGCTCCCAAACCCTGCCCCTTTCCCCCAGCGTGTGGTGGTCGGGGCCGTTTGCCTCCCCGGCATCACCAGCCCCGCTCAGCCCACTGCCCCGAATCCCACGGCCCGAGGAGCTGCAAAGCTCCACCGTGGTGGCATCTACCCAAGCATCCACAGTGGCATGGCCCCTCCGAACCCGGCCTCTCGCCCAGCCCCTGGAGGTTTGGTGGGGGACTGTGTGCTCCAGTTTTGGAGATGACCAGGAGCTTTCCCTTCTGAAGTGGCACAAATGGCTCAGCAGCGACCCTCAAGCTCTGCCTCCCAGGACCCTGCTCCCGGTGGCCGTTTCCTTGTGCTGTCCTGTTGGGTTCTTGTGCCTTTTTTCCCCAGAAGAAAAAGGTGCATCGGGAAAAAGCCCCAGAAAATTTAGCTTTGTCATGATGGCTGTTCTATATTACTGCTGTGCCGTGTATCGATGCTTCTCGATAGATTTGTTCTGGTATCATTATAAATTCCATCTCCTGGGGGCTTGCAGACTTTTAGTGCTAATAGGGTCAGAATGTTTGTTTATTTGATTTTTTCGGATTCATTAAAAATCGCCAGCTCCCTGGAGGGTTGGGGTTTTTCCTCCAAGTGGATAGAGCTGCAAGAGAAATCTGAACCCCGCAGACACGGAAAGCTGTGGTTGAGGTGTCCCCCTCGCTGCCCGCTCTCCTGGGCACCGGCGCAGCCGTGGACTGGGGTTTGTTTCTCCTGCGCTGGCTCTTACTGGTTTCAGCTTGCTTTTTACTGGGACATGCTGCACATGGGCAAAAATTAGTATTTGTTATGTATGAAATAAGTATTTGTAGGCTTTTCTTTTTTTTTTTTAGCTTGTCTAAGAAGGACTTTGGTTTTTAACAAAGGTGTTGATAATCACAAAAATTTTTTTTTAAAACAAAATAACTGTCAAATCCTAGCCTTCCATCGCACCTCAGGTGTATCTTTGAAAGGTTTTCAAGTTGTTCTGTCCTCTATTGCATTCAGGTCCTCCTTTTCCCAGCTTTGTTTGGCCATGGGTATGGGAATCTTTTCTGGAAAGTGGGAGGTTTATGCGATGCCCAACTTCCAGGCGCTGCTTTTTGGGGGGGAAATGCCCGTTCTAGCATAAGATTTGTAAAAACAATAGAGGTTGCAAATACTGATGAAACTAAAGCATCGCCGGCGTTTGACTGGGGCGGCTGCGAGTTGGTCCCCTGGGGCTGCGGGTGCTGAGCCAAGGAGGCAGCGGCGGCGGACGGGCCGAGCACGTGGGGTGGCTTTCCCTGGGCTTTGTGCTCACGGGGACAAGAAAAAAAAACTTCACAGCATACTACTGCTGTGTTTGGAAAAGCGGGGCTGAGCTGGCTGGGATGCCTTGCAGCCCTGCAAATGCCAGAGGTAACAGGGACGTGCGTCTCCCTCTCTTTTTATCCGTGGGGTGCTCGTGCCTGTCCCTGCCCGCGGGAGCGCGGCTCTGCGGGAACAGAAGGCATCTGAGGGGGGAGAAAATGGGCACAACCCCCCTGTACCCTTTTCTGCTGGGCAGGGGGAGCGGGACGCGCTCCGCTCCATCGCTCCCTGCCAGCCCCCAGCTGATGCTGCCGCTGGGGGTTTTGTTCATTCTTGGTTCAGTTCTCTACGAGAATTCACAGCCACCAGCTCAAAGACCTTCAACACTTTTTTTATTTTCTTTCCCCCCCCCCCCCCCCTTTTAAGCTGCTTCCCAGGGAGCCTGATTACACCCTGGGGTTCCCAGGGAGCACAAGAAGGGGAAGCACAACTCTGGGAATCTGATTTTATTTTTTTTTTTCCCCCCTCCTGCTGCTTTCTTAGGCTCAGCTATCTCTGAAGTCAGGGCAGGAAGCGAAGGGGCTGAGGGGTCAGGGGTGCCTGGGGGGTGCTAAGGGCCAGCCCGCCGAAAGCCCGCGGCGACTCCAGGCTTGTGCGCGAAAGCAGACGGCTTTGGATGTACTTTGCAGGGTTTCTAGGTTGGTTTTGCTCCTAGCCAAGCCAAAAAAACCCCTCACACCATGCAAAAGTGGAACGTGACTTTGTGTAGACCTGGCCGCTGTAGCTGGAGTGGGGTGGTGGTTGTGTTTTGGGTGGGTGCAGTATGGATGCTGCAGGAAATCCAATGCACGGCTCGTTAAAAATCCATAGGGATTAACCTGCGGCCTTGTTGCTGCCTTAATTAGTCTGCCCATCAGCTGTCATCAAAACCAGCAAGATGCTGTCCAGAACTTGGATCTCAAACTAGAAGTGTCCTCTTGTAGTTTCCTGCTGCTATCCAAGTGTATGAGGGGACAGTTTTAAACACTGGCCCCAAACTTTCCACATCAATTTTCCAGAGTTGAGCAACACGGCATCGCGAGAGAGGGCTCGGAGCCGCTGCTCAAAGGAATCCCAGTTCGTCAGGGCATGGCTGAGGGGAGAAATGGGAAGGGGCTTTCCTTAGGCGGAGCCTTCGGTTAAGCTAAGCCTTTCTTAGGCGCTGCGCTGTGTCGGCGTGCGATCTCCTGTCCTGAGTTAAAACCAGTTCAATGAGGCTGTGGGCAAGAGAATCGGGCAAGCTGCACGGGGCCCGGGGCCGGGTGCGCGGTTGGGACCGCGGGGTGGAGGAGCAGGGGGGGCTGGTTCGAGCAGCCCCCTGCTCCCGGCTGGGGCCATTGTCCTGGTTTCGGCTGGGAGGGGGCACAGCCTGGAGAGCTGACCCAAAGTGACCCAAGAGCTATTCCAGACCATAGGACGTCGTGCTCGGGGGGGGTTGGTCGGTTGGGGGGAGAGTGATGGTGGCTCGGGATCTGCTCGCGGCTCGGGACGGGCTGGGCATCGGTCGGCGGGTGGTGAGCAATTGCATTGTGCATCATTTGTTTTGTATATTCTGTTATCATTCTCATTATTACTATTATTATTATTTTCTCTTATTAAACTGTCTTTATCTCAGCCCTCGGCTCTAACCTTTTATTTTCTTCCCAATTCCCTCCCCCATCCCACCGAGGGACGGGGGGGAGCGAGCGAGCGGCTGCGTGGTGCTGAGTTGCCGGCCGGGTTAAACCACGCCGCCCATCCAGCGGAGCTGTGCACCTCCACCCTCGGCCGCACGCAGTGCCGAGAGGATTTTGTCCTCTCCGTGCACGCCCAACCCCAAAAGAGCCCTCCTGGGTTTAACTGCCTCTGCAGATGCCTGGCTGCTCTCGGCCGCGTGGCTTCCGCGCAAGGAGGGAGCGAGGAGCGCCCCGAGCCGCCGGCGTGGGCAGGGGTGGCCCCGCGGGGCTGCCGCAGCGATTTCGCTGGCCTGGCCTTGCCGGGACGCAAGTTTAGAAAATGCTCTGAGGGCTTGTGCTTTTTCAGTCTAAGGAATTGCAAACAGTAATTGTTTGGTTGTTTGGCAGCCCTGCTCTCGAGCCGCCGCGCGTGGTGGGTGCCGCTCGCCCGGTGGGTGCTGGCAGATGGAAGCCTGGAGCGTTTCACCTTGCAGGGTGTTTGTCCCCACAGGATAACAAAGCTTTGTTACCCTGTGCTTGGTGATCTCCTGAGAACTCCCGTGAGCTACCAGAAACATTTGGAAAGTAAGACTCCTTTTTTGGATAGTTCCCTCATGAGCTTAAATAATAGGGAAGTAAATTCTTGGGCTTTTTAATTGGAATTATTCCTTTCTGAAGAATAGATCAGATATCTGCTGTGCAGGTCTCTCTCCTGGCTTGAATTATCTAACTTAATTCCACATATTTTTCCCTGAAACCTCTCGGGCTTCTTTATTTTACAAGAAGTTTTTTCCTTTCTTTTTCCTTCTGTTACGATTTTTGTGTTGTGCGCTCTTAAAAAAAAAAAAAAAAAAAAGCCGCATATGCGTGATGTGCTTTTTTGAGCATTGCTAATAAACACACATTTGTGAACCATTAGGTTAAGAATGAATAAGAACAGTTTTGGCGATTCCGTCAAATGGGATGGTCCTGTACCTTGGAGGAAGACTTTCCAAGTCATGAGCAGACCAACTCCCGTTGGCTTTTTGGACGAGGAGGATGCCTTTCTGCCTTACACAGCATTCCCTTAATGGGATACAACTTTTTGACCTCCTAAGTTTATGTAGATACAACTGTAATTGTATGGGATTTTTATTAGATAACAATCAAGTCCCGAAGGGGTGGTTAAAAATTGCTGATATTTCGCCAGTATTCCTGAAGGTAAGGTCTCCTGTGGCCTTGTACGGAATGGTTTTTAAAGTAATTTTGTGTGTAAACTGCCTTAAAAGGAGTAGGGAAGCGTCCTTCTCCATCAGTATGGTGACAGCTGTAGCGCATCCCAAAAAACCCAGCTGGGCTGCGTACGATGGCTGCGTTTCTTGCTCGCTTCACGCCTCTCCCTGCGTCGTGCCCGTTAGTTGGTGCTTGGGTCTGGACCCTCTCTGAGGCTTTCTTGGCTCGTCGTGTCCTCCTGCCGCAGTTGGAAATACCCCACCGCTGCCTGAGAGCCTGTGCCTGGGAGCGGGAGGAGGCGGAGGGGCCGTAGCCATCCCCCCCAAAGCTGGGGGTCCCTCTGGGGTCACCGTCCTTGGTGGCCAGGGCCGTGGGACCTCTCTCTGCCCTTTGATGTTAGGGAGTCACTGTCTGTGCCAGACTGAGTGACTTCAGCTCTTGCTCGTTTCCTTGCTAAAGTTGTGTTATGTGGCAGCTGACGGGGCTTTTTTTTGGTCCTACAGGCCTCCTGATCTAGCCAGGACAGAGGTTCACACGTTAGGTTACAACTGATTGTCAAAGTTTGCAAAAGTTTTTATTTCTGCTTGTATTTAGAAAGAAATGTATGCTCGCTTTTCAGGCGTAAAGCTCTAAGATCATCTCATAGAGCAAACACGTTCTGCATTACCTCTGTTAGTGTTGCTCCTTTGTAGAAAAGCAAACGATCTTCCTCAAAAACGACCCCGAGCTGGTGCCAGCTCTGCTATTGCTCCATCCTCACGTTGTTTCAAACAAGCACCTCCATGCTTGGGAGGAGCTGCACGTAGGCATCCGCAAAGCCATCTCGTCATTCCCATCCTCATTCCCACTCATAAATCTCTCTAGCTGTCAAGATTTTAAATAATAATAATAATAATAATAAAAGCTTGCCTGCTAGGACATGGAGAATGATACCGCATTGGCTGTCAGGGTGTTCCCGGGCTCCTGTCCTGGTTTGGGCGCGCTGTTGCCTTAGGGATTGAAGGCTTTGGGGCGAGGGATTGCCTTTGCGCTGTGTTTACGCCGTACTTGCTGTCGCTCTTGTGCATGACCGGGGTAGGATAACGTGGTAATGCCAAAAAATAGAAGCGCTGCTAACACGGGTACAATTTGCCTGGCAGAACTATAAGCTGCTTAGTTTCCAGGGAGGGAATGAATTTCCCTTATGGATGGCGCTCTCATGCTCGCTTCCCAAAGCTGTTGAATTGGTTTGCTTCTCTGAAAACATTGGTTTGTACTGAAAACAAACAAAGAAAAAACCCCAAACCACCAAAGGAGATCCGTGCTTCTCTCCTCCCTCTGTGTTGCTGGGTTTTGAGGACAGCGAACGTGGAGCCAGATGTGTCGCTGGAGGGAGAGGTGCTCGGCGGGGCCGGGGCGGGTCGGCAGACGTCCCCGGGGGTCGGAGGGGAAGCCGTGTGCCTTCCCCGAGGCCAGCGATGCTTCCTTGGCATTAACTGGTCTCCTGGTCCTGAACATCAGAACGGCTTTTAAAGAATGAAACAAGCAGTCAGGACCCTTCTTTTACTTCAGAAGATATTTTAAGTGTTTGTAATACAGTTTGTGTGGTTCGTGGTCTCGGTGGTTCGCCAGAGTAGCTGAGAGTCAATGGAGGGGTCAATGACACGTGCATGGAGGGGCTGGGGGAGTAAACACGGGAGAAAAGTACTGACTGCTGCAATGAAAATAAGCAAAGTCCTTGTCGCGGGCGCTGGGCCCCGGGCTGGGTTTGGTCGGAGCGCGGGGTTTTCAGCTGTCGCCCCCCAGCCTCTGGCTGCGGCAGCTTCGTGACCTGGGAGGTCTTCAAATGCAGGCGGCGATCAAAAGCAAGAGGAGAGGAATTCAAGCTCTGGGCTTGATGCTTGCCCATTAGGCTATATTACCAGTTTTAACGTTGGGTGGTTTTATTTTTTAATTTTTTTTGGAAGCATGCAAGGGAATTGTGTGCTGCTGCTAGCACCGTAACTTTTTTTGCTGGTTGCAGACGCAAATGCAACGCTCGGTGCTACCACCACCAACTGAAAGGTTCTCGCTTTGATTTATGGCTGGCAGGCACGGCAATGAAATCGTATCCCCAGCGCGAGCGCGCCGGTATGCGCGCCATGCGGGATGCGTCTGCCCGGCAAGCAGGTGGCCCCGTGTTATTTGGGGGCTCCAAATCCCCTGTGCCGTGGGTTTCGTACGGGGGGACGCTTGGCGTTCAGCTGTTGGCTCTCTTGGATGGCCGCGCTCGGATGCGTGGGAAGAGCGGCTGGCGCTGCGCGGGCGGGGGAATTCTGCCCCCGCAGCTCTACTGGCAGATACAAATCTGTGCTGGCACATTCCCTTTCTGTACTCCAAACAAATTTGGTTTTGGTGCAAGCTGTCAGTAGTGCTGCTTTTCCCCTCCAGGCGAGGTCGAAGGACGGATGACTCCGCTCTAATAGTTATCCTTACGCTTATGTACAGTCCCCTTTTCTGAAAGGGTTAATGAGTTTTGTTACCAGTGTGCAGCAGAAATCTTCTTTGACCAGCACCATCAAACACCGAAACAGTTCTATTCTGCAGCAGACTTCAAAGGGGGAGAGGCAGAAGAACAAGGCTAGGAAGGAGATAAAACCAAACCTGCCGACTGCCCAGGATGCTGTAAAGCCTTTATTGCTTTTGCTTGGGAAGGCCTTCAGAATTCTGCCAGGCCTGAACTCAAAGCAATAAAATCTTTAAAGGACTCTGTACCATCATATGTTCTCTCTATACTTGAATTTCATAAGCAGTGTAAACATGGAATTTTACCAGGCTCCAGTCCCGGAGGGAGGCCCCTTACATACACAAATAAGGGCAAGGATATTTGTGCTTTTCCCAGGTTTTGTTTTTTTTTTTTTTTTCCCCTTGCATGTTGTTTACCACTTGGATTTCATGGACTTTATTTATTTTCCTGATTATTATCCAAAGGGAGTAATTAGGGAGGGTCTGGTATATACTGACATCCCAGCGTGTCTCCATAAAAGCAAAAATGATGGTGATACGACCTGGGGACTTGGGGTCAAATGGTTTGAGCACCGCCAGGGTATCAGGGCGCTGTTGATTATCCGAAGGCTACGGAGTCTGGGGAAATTGCTTTTTAAAAGGGGGGAGGAGGGGAAGTAGAAACACTTTGGGATGTGCGCTTATTTCCTTAGGACTCTGTTTCCAGTTGAGAACATGATTCAACTCTATGGCTTAAAGTCTTCTGCGAATGTCCATGTGTTAGGTTTTGAGGCAGGAATATTGAGGCTCTGAAGCGCGCTTTCGTGTCCACGTTGAGCGACGAGGCCCGTGGACTCGTGTAGAGAGCGAGCCCCTTTCGGTTCTTGCGGCGATAAATTGTGAAAGGCGGAGGTTGGAGATCCCCCTCGGTCTAAAGCACCGTAGCCCTGCAGCGTAGAGCGGAGGAGCTGTGTGGAAGGGGTGAAAGATGGGGGACTATTTCTTGGAAATAAGAAAGGAAAAGGAGTCTCAAATGTCTTAGAGAATGTTTTGGTTGAGTGCAATCTAGTTGTGGACTTTGAAGAAAGCGAGATGTGCGAGGAACTTGGTTTATCTTCTGTAAAATCACTGCTCGCTATCTGATTATTGTGTTCTTCTGTTGGGATTTTCTCAGGTTTTTAACACGTATAAATGCACATTTTTGATAGATGCAGCAGTGATCTGGCCAGAACCAGATACAAATTCTTACGACATTTATGCATCCAGGAGGTAACTTTCATTTGTAGAGACAACTTTAGCAGCACTCCCAAACGATAACCTCTTTTATTTGTGCTTTTTCTTAAAGTATCTCTCTGAAATGCATGGTTCTGGTCCATCTTTGCCCCTCTTTTGTCTCTTCCCAACCAGCCCCCCTCAAACTTCTTAAGATATCGCTGTCACAGAAGCTCGAAGGGTGCTGTGGGATGTTTGACTCAGTGGTTTCCATAAAAGCCGGACAAGCCGGCGGGACGCGCCTGTTGGGAGCTCTCCAGGGAGCTTTCCCCGAGGTTGAAGCCGAACACGTGCTCTGAAGAACTTGGGTGCAGTTGGGTTTGGGGTTTTGCTCCTCTACATGGGGGTTTGGAGGTTGTTTTCCAACGACAAGATCCATGTGTGGTGCGTCCGTGTAATTTCCAAACAGCTGCTTGTGTGCCAGGCGATAAAATGACAGACGAAATGCGGTGCAGATAAATAATCGTGCGTGTGGGAGAGGGGTGAGCAATCATTGGGAAAGAGGAGAGGGATTTAGGCCTCTCCCACATCTTGAAACAGCACGTGTGGCTCCTCCCTTCTCCAAAAGGGTGCAGAAGACCTCCAAAGCGTGCAGGGGAGGGTGAAAAGGATGGAAAACGTTACGGGAGAGCAAGGAACGGTTGAATAGACAGTCCTTGCGTGTTCCCAAAGTACCTGCCCCAGAGCAGGGAGAGGCCCCTGGGTGTTTTGGCTGTCGTGGTTTGGGTTTTTATCGAGGAACGAGTGCAAACGCCGTCCCCCATAAGCGCAGACCCTGCAGTTGTTTGCTGCCCCCAGGGAACTTGGAGAAGCTGGGAACGTGCGCGGTGCGAGAGCTGATCCTCGGCGTGGGAGAGCCATCCATCCTCCGGTTCCCGGCACCGGGTAATAGCCACGGGAGTCATCCCACACATGTCCACGTTTCAACTTCTCACCGGTGTGGTCATCTTGGTCAGCAAACCCCTCGTGCCATGCACTTACAAGTCTCGTTCCCGGTGGATTTTTTTTTTTTCCAGTCTAAATCCCGTTCCTCGTTATGGCATGCAATCCGAACGTGCTACAGAAGAACCGTGGGTGCGTGGGATCGGCAGGCTGGCGGTCAGGGTGGCGTGTGAGCACCAAAACCCAGGCAAACCCTTGCAGAGCTGTGGAAGAGCTTAAAGCCAGCGCCCTGCTCCTGCCGGGCAGCCTGCACAGGTCGGCAGCACGGAGACGGGAGCTGTCCTTTAGTAAAACCCTGCTGTCAGCAAACATCGGAGGTGTTGGTTTGGGTGTTCACTGGCCTTCGCTATTTTCATTAAAAATAATCCAATAGCAGTTTTCTGATCAGAAGTAAGCCTATATTCATTCTGAAATGTGTCCATAGTCCTGTGGAAGCTATTTTGTGCAACCCAAACGAAGCAAATGTTGAGGTTCTGTTGATTTCGCTAGAGCTCCAGGTGGGTCTAACGTCGTGTGGGAGCTTTTTTGGTAGGTTGGCTTTTTTTTTTTTTTTTTTTTTTTTTTGCTGTGGAGTAAAAAGGTGCCATCTCTCAAAATCAGGCAGGTGCAGGTGAGATTTCCTGGTCTTAACAAGGCATCACGTAGCTGGACGAATGGTTGTGTCTTGTGTTGACACAGGAATGGGTCTTGCTTGTCCGTTTGAAGGGGAGTCTCGTCATTCCAAAATAAAGGAAGAACCTCCAAATGTTAGGGTGTAAGATAGCAGGAGGCATTTAGAGTCTTTGGACCCCTAAGAAATTGTATGAATATAGAAAGAAACCCCCCCTGTTTATAAGTAGCCATATGTCAGCGATAAGCTCAGAATAATTTGCCACGCGTGGTTTTACCAGTGGTGGTCATTAACAAGAAAATGCCTTGGGTCCTTTGATGTGCTACATGAAACTTGGCAGTTAATGTCCTCCGATTAAACACGCCAGAGATGGGCAGACCCTAAGCTGCCTTCATCTGCCCAAGCGTGTGCGCTGTTGAATGCCAAAACGTACCCCTTGGCCGGGTCTGAGACCACCAGCTAGACCCAGCTAGAAGTCCATGGTGAGAAGCCAGCTCCTCTGGGGACAACGGACCTCTCCGGAGGCTGGCGTTGGGGGAAATGAGTTCCGACCCATCCTTTCCTCTGGCTGTGGAGGGGCCGGCGTGGCCCGCTCTGATGGCAAGCTCTGCCTCGAAGGCAAGTCGGGGCAGGTGAGAGAAATCCCACTCTCAAATCCTTATCAAACATGCTGGAATAATTTTGCTTTGGTTCGAGGCTCTCACGAGGTAGTGCCAAGAATAGCGAACTATCTTCAATTTACTCAAGAATTTAGTTGTAATAACTTTTCAGATACAGAAACATGCGAACATGTTTCCTAATTTCCTTTACAATTGGGTGCATCCATCTATGCAAATATACAGGCTGTTTGAATTATTTACTGTTGGAGTGCTTTGCAAATGTAATGTGCTGTGTAAATGCAAAGTATCAACGATACAGTCCTACGATTAATAAGGCCTTTTATTAAATAAATGCCGGTCCTTGCCAAAATTCCAGAGAGTCTTGTGGTAGAGCATGTGTACTTAACAGGTCAGAATGTGAAAGTAATAACACACATTCTCAAATAGAAAACACATGTATTTGTTTTTAAACTTGGATATATTATTTTAAATTCTTAATACCCTCACCCTTCTTTGATTAAAGGGCCATAGACTAAGTGGGGTTTTGTAAGAGATTTTCTAACAGATGTTCACCGCTGAGAACATTTCAAACTGGAGACAGAACAGATGAAAATCTGTAGAGGAAAATATAATACAATATTGATCTTTAAACTTGGAAGACTCCGGGAAATAATGAGCGTAGCTTTCCTTCTCTGAGCGGTTGGTGCTTCGCGCCGACCGGGAGGCTGCAGAACTCCATGTGCAGCAGTAGCAAGAGGAAGAAATCAAATTAGAAA
The DNA here is from genome assembly GCA_018403395.1 of Gorsachius goisagi. Taxonomy (NCBI): domain Eukaryota; kingdom Metazoa; phylum Chordata; class Aves; order Pelecaniformes; family Ardeidae; genus Gorsachius; species Gorsachius goisagi. Next base: position 11,703 of record BOSO01020007.1, read on the forward strand.
AATGGGAAACCTGCTCTCAGGCTTACTTAGTATTCTGATCATCCCGAGAAATTAGGCTGGTTGTGTCAATCCCGATGAATGTCACTTGGGTGAGCAGGCGTATAAAGCACGACAAAGGTCTGACCCATCCCAACTGCGCCGTCTCAAGCGGAACCGTTGCTCGGGCTGATGGGGACCTTGTTACCAAGATCTCATTTATTGCTGTTAGGCTCAGTTCTTGTCCCTGTTCAATTTACCAGCTCTTACTACAAACAGATTAGAAGCAATAGAAGCTTTATCTCGGAAAAAAATGACCTGAAAGCCTCAAGATTTGGCCATGAATAATACTGGTTTGTTACAAAGACCAATGGAAACAACCGGAACAAAGCAAGGAAATTGCACGGACGCTTACAGGCTTGGGTTCCTGAACAGAGATTTACCTTGGCGGTTGGGTAGGGTGTGTTGCAGTCGATTACTCTGTAGTGGTTTGGGGGTAGGGAGATGGGGGGGCTTCAGGTCCTGGGCTTCAGCGTCCTAAAGTTTTTGTTAAGTTTCCAAGCAGGATGCGAAGGTGCCAGACGGGCTCCCTGGCTGCTTGCATCGAAGTGGGCGTTTTGACAAGGACAGAAGAACCCGAGATCAAAATCTGTTGCAGCACAATAGATAACATCAGTAAACAAACAGAATAACCGCATTTAAAACAAAAGATAAAAAAGAATAACACACCCCCCCCGACTAGAGAACATCTGAGCCTCAATGCTCTGTGCTCCCTTCTTTCTCTGTTTTACTAAAAAAAAAAAGAAAGGGGGGGGGCGATGGTGAGAAAAACCCCTCCCTGAGTGAGAATCTGCTGTATTTTACTAGCTCGGGGTTGCAGCTTCGTGCCCGCCTCGCCCCACCAGGGAGGTTTGCTTTTCTCCATCCCAAACCCTGGCTGCTCGTGCTGGCGTGGGAGCGCGCGGGGCGCGGCGGGCGCTGGTGGTTTTGGCTGGGGGGGGGGGCCACAAGGACAGGGATGCCGATTTGGGGCGCTCTCGAGCGAGTTCATTTTGCGTGCTCAGCTGCCAAGGAGCTGCTAAAAATGGTCAGCACAGAACGTGGCCATTCTCACCGTCCTAACGTAGCTATGAGATGGTTCCCACCCCTGCCCAAGCTGCTTTTGTTCTGCCTTTTGTTTATCTGGGGACTTGCATAGTGAGCCCAGCAGGCCAGGCCAGCTGGATCCCTACCGTCAACCTCCTGTCATCTTCCAGTTGTCTTCAGACTTACATTTTGCTTTACAGAGTGCTACAAATGTAAAACTGGTTTCTGATTCTGCAAAGCTTTGGCATATCTTTAAAAAAAAATTCCTGCTCTGCTTATCGTCTCGATGCTGCGATGTGGCTGTATCTAATGCCGCTTTCTTCTGGGGGGTTTCCTTTTTTTTTTTTTTTTCCTATTAAATATTAATGGGGAGTATGTTCAGGGGAAGCTTTTTTCCTGGGTTGAATTGAATTTTGCATTAGCAGTGCTGGGGCTGCATGGTGGGAACCAGTGCCTCTGCCCGTTTTGATACGGGGAGAGTCTGGCCTTGGTTTCTGTACAAAAATTTGGGAAAAGCAGAACCGTCTTTCGTTTCATTTGCCAAAGGAAATGCATTTCACTGCAAACCAAGTCTGGAAAGAGGAGAATGTGGGGTGGGGAGAAGGCAGGTTACCAGGGCTGGGATAGCTCGGGCTTTCAGCCGGGGGGGGTGGCAGCCCCGCTGCCCAAAAGCGGCGACAACCGTGGGTCCCTGGAGCAGGACGGCGAGCGCCCCAGCCAACGGGGACAGCTGGCTCCCATAAATTAATTGGCCATTTACAGAGCGAGGGCTGTTTGCATGTAAAGGGAAGGCTTTCCTGCTAACACCGGCATACGCTTTTGATTCTCCTGGTTCATCCGAGAATTAGGTCGGCTTGTTGTAGTCAGCTGGATTTAATTTATTTTACTTTGTCACTCTTGAAGTGAAGAGGAACTGGGCGGTCGTGAATCATCCAGCACTGACGCTTTGTCTTTTGATCCTCTGGGGTCTCGCTTGTATTTTCTCTTATAATAAGAAACCCAAGGAAAGGGGATGATGAGCCTGTCCGCACAAACGTGAGTTCAGGCTCCTCTTCCCATGAGAAGTCTTTTTCCCCCCCCACCGCCACCAGTGCTGGTGAGTTAATTGGTGGTGCCCTGGGCTTCCTCCTTGCTCAAAACGTTCTGGAAAGTCCCCGTGAGAGCAGCCCAGGCTCCCTGAGCCGATGGTGGCGATGGCTGAGGAGTCACCGACGGGGCACGACGAGCTCCGAGGCCTGGGCTTCCCTCCGGAGCGATCACGAAGCTGTGGCTGGCCGGGCTTTGGAGGCACGCGAGGGCGGGCGGAGGGGTGCGGAGATGCTGCCGTTGGGATGGACAGGGCTTTGGACCGCGTCCAGTGGAAAGACTGAAGCAAAACTCAATCCAGTGTACGGAACAGATTTATGTTCCTGGGCCCGAGGCCAGGACATGCCGAATGCATCCCAGAAGTGTTACCCTGCTTCGTTCACATGCCTTTGGCAGGGTTAAGAGAAGTTTGCCCTTCAGGGTTGCTCTCCTCGATTCATCCGTTAAGCGGTGTTGCGGGAAGGGGCGGGGGGGGAGCTGCTAACACGTTGTTGGAGCTTGAACGGGGTAACCCCTGCCGGCGTGTGTGGCACTGGGGATTGTCATCCAAATCCTTGAGTGGATGTTGAGGCTTCCTCTCGTCTTCACCCTGAGGTGAACAACACATGGTCTTGCTTTTCCAGGAGCGGGGCTGAGCTGAGATGGGGGAGGAAGTTCGTTGGTGGCTTTTTGGTTTGGGTTTTTATTCTGGCATCTGTCCAGTGGTGCTGTGGGGTGGGCCAGCCCATGCCCTGCAGTCCTCCTTTGCTTCCCCGCAGCACCCATTGCTGAGCCACCGGCTAACGGGAGCAGGGCTTGGCTGGAAAACAATGCATTGAGCATTTCTGCAGATTTTTCTAAAACCTGCGAAAGCCACCCAGATGTCTTTGCTGTTGGGAGTTGCTGGAGATGAGCCCTGTGGCCCTGGTTAGCAGTTGCTGGGGTTATGTTGGGCTATCCCGTCCTGCTGGTAATGACACGTAACCCAAACGCTGCTCGTGCGATGGACAAACTGGTGATGGCTTTGTGAATAGGACCAAAATATTTCTGAAGTTCTCAAGGAGAATACTGTTGGTTTTAGTCATTCCAGGCATGACTGCTGGAGCGTGTTATCTAGGAGGGGAAAAAACCCCAACCTCGAATAGGTATTTTAAGGGGGGAGGGAAGCAATTTAAAGCTGTTTTGTTTTCACGTTTATATTCCTGTTCCAGTGGTGGCTATCCTCGGCTCCCGGCACCCCACCACCACGTGGCACGTCGGGTGCCTCCCAGGTTCGTTATGGCTTTGCAGGTTAAAACGATGTCCCTGTAAGCCAGATGCCCCTGCCAAACTTATCTATGTATTCAGGTTTGAGTTCCTTCTTTAATTTGCTGCTCAGCAGATGCATTTGAGGGCACAAAAGAATTGCCCCCCCCATGTGAAGGGACTAACGAAATACGTCCTGGAGGGGAAGAGCTGCTGGCTTGTGAGACACGATGCTCGCTCTAGAACCGAGGGGTTTGAGAACATGTGTTCTGCTGCTCCTTTTTTTCTTTTGAGACTATGCAAAGATATTTTTATTTTTTTTTTCCCCCCTGTTTGGCAATCTCTGCCCCAAGGTATCGGGGTTTTACTCTGCCAAACAGCCCCTCAACCGCGCTGTGGTTTGGCTGGGCGGACGGACCCTCCGCAAACCTGGGAGTCTGTCTGGTAGATGTGGGTTTCGGGATCAGGACCATCTGGAGTGCAATGAAAAGAAACTTGCCGTTGCGTCCAACCAGGGAATCCAGCTTTGCTTGAAAAAGCACTATGGGATTATTTTTTTGAGTCAGTCTGTAAGCCACTTGAGAGAATGCTAAGTAAATATGTACAGTTGGATCAGGCAGGCTTTGTAGTAAAGAGGGAATTTATTAGAAAGCATTCAGAGAATAATAAACATCGCTGAGAATTCCTGGGTTCCTGCCCACAGAGCTGCGAGCTCAGGCTTTAGCTGGATAAACCTCCCTGCCTTAGTTTCCCCTTCGGGATGGAGCGTCCCCTCCAGCCCTCTGCCCCTGCTCTCTTCTTGAAACTGGAAAGGCTGCAGCCAAAAAGCCTTTCTGAGATACGTTTCCCAAAAAGAAATGTTCTGTATTCATGCTGCCCCATAGGAGACCAACCATAGCTGAAGAGGGGGCTGTAGTGCCGCGTGTCCCAGGTCGTTTGTTTTGCCGAAACCTTTTGTTGCCAGGCCACCGTGATGGTAAATGGAGCAGCGTGTGATTCGGGGGGGGTGTTGAAAGAGGCATTCCTCTTCTTTCCTTCTTGGGGGCTCTCGGTCAACCGCCCTCATCTCCTTCCCACTGGATTATCGGGAGCTCCTCTGCGCTCCAAGCCCTGTCTCTTGGGCTTCATCCGCTTTCCGTAGAGCGTACCGGGCTCTCGGAAGCTGCGAGGCATCCGTCGCAAAGCACGAGGGCTGCTTTTGGGTTCTGATGGTAAAGATAGAAGTGGCAGGGTTGGGTTGGGGGGCTTTCGGTTTTGGTGGGTTTTTTTGTTTTCTTTGTATTTGGGCTACTTCTGAAGCTTGGAGCAAGAAGAGTTTTCGTTTGTGCTTCCAGAAGTTGCCTCAGAAGGAAGGATGCGGGTCTCTGGGTGGCTATATACGCTGATTCCTTTAGCGTGTTTCTGCTCGTATTTCATCCAGAAAAGAAACCCATTCTAATGAATGTTTTCCTAGTGGCATTCAGTAATGCGTTCTCTTACGAGCAAGTCGCAATTCACCCCTGAGTTTCAAGCAGACTTTGTCGGTCGGGGTTGGCTCCAATGTTTGAGTCCCTGTCCAGTGCTGCAAACAGAACACGGGGTTTGGAGAAGCAGGCTGGGGCTATTTTTTTTTACTTCAGTGTGGATGTTTTTTCTGGTTCCTCTAATTTAAATCATCAAATCGATACTGTTTGCGTTTCCTAAGCAGGGAGACAGTTTTGATGGATGGCGTGCTCTGATAGGAAGAGATTAAAGTAGCAAATGCTTGCTTTAATGATGCAGCGAGATACAGTTTGTAGATATTCCTTATAATTTAGGATTTGATAAAAGTCTCTCTAGGTTTATAGTGCATTCTTGTCGTCTCATTTCCCATTATCTTACTGTATTATAGGGACTATAACTTATTAAATGAGGAACTGGAGTTTAATTTATTATGGGTAACTCTCTTAAAATCGACTTTCTGGTACAGATGGGCTGTAGCACTTTCAAGTGACCGGTGGACAGAACGGTCTGTTTATTTTTGTTACTGCTTAGATAGAGAAGAATTTCTCCCCAGGGATGTAGTACTGCACAACTGACCTATTGGCGTTAAATAAATCCTCTGCTTCCCTTTGGAGTCGGCGAACCAGCCTCTTCCCAGAGCAATGGGGGCTGCGTGCCCCTTCCCCTGGCTGACTCGTACCACGTTGGTACCGAGCCCGTGCATAAACAGAGCTCAGTCTTTACCAAAGTGTTCTACGTGGGAACGATGCGCGGCCGGCTGGCCGGGGCTGCTGGGAGCCCTTGGTGCTCTGCCTGAGCACCGGCCACCAGAGGGGCCTTGGAGGTGACACCCCCCCCCGGGCTGGGGAGGCGGCTGTGGCCTCCAGTGGTTCTATAGATTTAAAGCAGTAATGGTGGCACGGTGGCTTTGAGCTTCAAGGAGGAGACGAGCACGGTGCCAGCAGCCCTGGGTCGGCGGCAGCTCCGTCGCGGTGCCGACGCTGCCAGCCCGGCGCGCGGTGCTGAGCTGCCTGTTGGACCACGGCGGCGCGGGGACGGGCAAATATAAACCAGCATTTACCCTGCAGCTGAGACGGTGGAAGCCGCTCTAACGCTCATTCTCAGCCCCGTTCCAGATTTCTTTTCTAGGCTCTGCAAACCGCTGCGTGCGGGAGAGCCCAGTTTATCTTGATCTCATTGGAGCGCTTGACACGAGCACGGATCATAGAATCATAGAATCACTTTGGTTGGAAAAGCCCTTTAAGATCATCGAGTCCAACCTTTAACCCAACCCTGCCATCCCACCCCCAAACCCTGTCCCTCAGCACCTCATCCATCCTTCTTTGAAATCCC
>BOSO01020007.1:26054-48876 GCA_018403395.1 Gorsachius goisagi
GCCCCATCCCTGGGACCATCCCAGGCCAGGTTGGACGGGGCTCTGAGCAACCTGATGTGGTTCAAGGTGTCCCTGCTCCTGCAGGGGGGTTGGGCTGGGGGACCTCTGGGGGTCCCTTCCAACCCGAAACCTTCTATGATTCTATGACTTGCACCCCGCTGGTGATAAAAACGCATCCTGGTGCACCTCCACGGTGTATCCGTTCCAGCACCAGTTACGTTCATATTTTCTTCCGAATGTTGATAAATCCCCTCGTATAAAAACTAATTTGAGATTTATAAGGAGAGATTTGAAACAAGAAAAACATCTGAGCAGAACCTGAACAAAAATCCTATTAATGATGTGTTGTTGGATTTGCCGTCAGTCACGGGGCTGTAAAACACGTTACAGCAGGAGGACACCGAGAACAAAATCGCTCGCTACCTTTTGGCCCTGGTGGTTCAGTTCTTTGATGTGAACATGACTTTATAATATCGGTTCTGTATGTGTCTTTATAGATCTTTTTCTTTAAAATATGTGCTGTAGTGTGTCTCATAAGATCCCCCCTGATCACTTTTAATCCCTTCAATAATGTTCCTGATGGACATTTCAGGAGCACAGGCTGTTGTATTGGCTGTACGTTGTTTCTGGTGATGTTTCGTTGAGACGTGGAACGTACGTCCAAGAGATGCATGAGTGCCCCTTGGGTGGAAACAGGCTCCACCAAGTTTACAAAAATTGACCGTGCCTGGGCAGGGAGAGGAGGGAGAAAACGCGCTGTGTGTCCGCCTTCCTCCCACCCCTTCTCCTCTTTGGCACCAAATAAAGAGATGTCTGACGTGGTAGCCTACGGGGTTCCTGATGAGCTTATTCCATACCACCCCGGATGGCTCTGGTGCTTGTTCCACAGTGTGGAAAGCCAGATCCCTGTCCCCAAACCCAAAGGTTTCAAAGCGTAGTCAATTGGCCATCACGCACCTATTGCCTTAGGGGAGAAGCCTGCGGGGTGGATGTAATGCTCTTCGAGAGGGATTCATGCAGCTTGGGATGGCAAAGGAGGTGGTGAGCTTTTCCTCCTTGGGTGAACTGTCCAGCTCTGCTCCCGGTTTCCGTGGGCTCTCCGCATCTCTTGCTGTTCCATGCACTCCTAGGAGTAGCCCGTGGGTTTAGTGCTGCTGGTGCCCTCCCGCCAGCCAGGAACAGCCAGGCACAAACGCTGGCGGAGCCGAGTCACCCAACGGAGAAAGGAAGGGTGCTGCCGTAAGGGCAGCGAGGGCTCGGGGAGCTCGGAGCACTCGGGCTGGCTTTGCACCTCGAGCACCACGGGGATGAAGCTTGACAAATTGGTGTCGCTTTGCCCCCTCTCTATAAAGCCCAGAAATGATTCCACAGCCTCGGGATAATTGGGGAAACGCGTGGTGGCTGCTTGTGGCTCTGGGCTGACTCCAATACGTGGCCTCCCCAAAAGTGGGGGAAGGACCTTTGGGTGAAGAGTCTTTAGGGAGGGAGGGAAATCGCTTCGTCCTCAGTCCTGCTGCTTCTCGGTAAGTGGCAAAGCCATGGGAGAGAAGTGGGCGTTTTGTACCTCTAGGGAGTTGGAGGTGGGGTTATTTGTTAGCGTCTCCTCCGGGCTCAGGAGCCCCAGGATAACAGCTCTGGGTTGGCTTGGGCTCAGCCTGAAGGCGCTGGCCGAGCCACGGCAGCGTGTCACCTCCCCGAAGGCCAGGAGGGATGGAAAACGTCCCAGCTGGGGGCTCGCCTGGCGTAATTCACCTGAAGTTACCTACAGGAAATTCTGTATTTTAAAAAAAAAAAAGTAGTACATTTCTTCCCCACCCACCTCTGGATGACAGTTTTATGACTCCAGAGATTCAGAACAGGTCTGTAAGGGACTGGGCAGCTTGTTTAGGGATCTTACCTACCTTTGAATCCAAAATATTGTAACGCTAAAGAGTCAAAGCGCACTGTGAGTGATTGGGATGAGGGAACCAGCAGAATTTTTGAGCTTTTTTTTTTTTTTCTTCGCCTCTGAAGAAACTTTGTATTTTGCTTAGAGCAGTTGATGTAGGAATATAATCATGTCCATGCGAAATATTACAACAGCATAATAAATCTATGGTGAACTTGGGGTCCAGAAACTCTACTCCAGGGGATCTTAAAGTTGTCTTGGAGAGGTGCAGGAAAGCAGTGAGTATCCATGGGATTCACTGTTGGCCTTGGCATGAGAACGTGAATCGCATCGTGCATTTGTGGGCTTTCCAGGGATTTTGTACAGCGTGCTTTAGCAAGGGGTTTATTAACGGTTCTAGATTTGGGTTTGGTACCCTGCTGGCACCAAAGCGCTGGGAGAGCCCCAGCATGAGACTTGTGACGTTCAGATAAAGCATTTAGCCCGTGTCAAGTGGTTTTTCCAGATGAACTAGAGACTGTTGTGGCATACTGGCAAAATAGGAGGGAGCCCCTCTCCATCCCGTTTTCGGCTTGGGAGGCCCCCACGTGACATGCCCTGAGCTCCGGGGCTCGAGACGAGCCCTGGCAAAGCCCACAAGAGCTGCTCTGTCTGCCCACGCCGTTGTGGCGAGCCCAGCGCCGGCCCCGCCGGCGTGCTACGGGAAGCACAACTGTGCAGAACGAAACAGCTCAACAGCCCACAAAAACCTCGTAGACACCAGTAGACTTGACCAGCCAATGTTTTCCTGGGGATTAGGTTAGGTCCTCTGATAAAACGCGCCGGGTGCATACAAGAACCGTTGTGCGTTGTCAGCTGGAATGCCGGGGCGGGTTTGCGTTAGCGGTGCTGTGCTGACACGTGATGGAAGGCAACCACGATGGCTCTTGGGATGCCCAGGGAGGCTGGTGACAAGCGTGCTCACTCAGGGCCCTTCCGTGCAGCCACCGGTGGGTTGCGGTGTTGCCTCCGCGGGCAGCGCGGTTGGATGGGGCCGTGGCTGGCAGACGGACTGGCCGCAGCCGATGGGGAACTCAACGAGGGCGAAGAAGAAATTAGAGGCATGGGCAGGAACAGTTAGATAAACAGAGATTAGGCTTAAGATATTTTTCTTTCATTCTGATTTATGACAGCTGCGTGGCCAAATCTAAGGAAATTAATCTTGCGTAATACAAACACGGAGTCGTTTACCCCAGAAGGTGGTGCTGGGGGGGAGGGATGGGACGCGGCAGCATGGGGACTCGAGGCTGGGAATTTTCCTTGGATTTCATGAGCTTGCTGGTTTCATTGGGGTGTTTGCCCCGCCGTTGGGGATGGTGGTGTAAAAAGTTGGCTGTTGGAAGCGCAGGAGCCGTGTCCTAGGTACACAGTGCTGTCTCGGAAGGGAGGAGGGAGGAAGGGGGTCGATGGAAGCCGCGCTCCTGCTGCAGCTCGTTGGGTTGGGTGCAGCCCAGGGGGGTTCGTGGGTGTTCGTATTGGCCCAGAGACACCTTTTATGGGGGTCTCAACAGCAATTCCTGACCAGATGGATTCGCAGGCATGTCCCAACAGGAAAAATAAAATTTATTTTCCCCTCTTGCAGCTTAAGCCAAAAAGGTTTGGTTTGGGTTTTGGTCAGAACAAAATCAGAGCTTCAACAATATCTTTCTCTTTTTAATGTGAAATCCTGAGCTCCTTCCTCTCAGTCTGGGCCGAGTAAACCCAGCCCAACACCTACAAGCCAGGTCCCCAGGGTCGTCCATCCTCAGCCAGGTGTTTTCGGCGTGGTGGGAACAAGGAGCTGGAGCGTTGGGCTGTCGCTGTAGGGATTCGCTCTCCGGAGCAGTAAATCCATAGCCCTGCAGCTCGCCAGTACTTCGGGGAGGGGTGGCAGATACTTTTGCTCTGCTTTGAGCCACTGCAGTTCTGCTAGAGAGGGAAAGAAAGCTTAGCAGCTTCCCGCAGCTGTGGTTTGAACTCTACAAAGAAAAATAGCTTGTTTTTAAAATTGAGTTTAAATACTGCTCTTAATAGACCCTTTCCAAGAACTAAAATTTGCCTCCTTTGAAAATGCCACTGGGGTATTGCATCTGCTAGACAAACACAGTAATAAATTCCATATTTAAGTCTCCTCCATAAAATCCTGGGCTGTTGTGTTTTCTTCTTTTCGGTGTTTCAAATATCTGTGCGCACCACTATGGATGGATGGATCCCACTTAAAAGCTTTAGTGGTGTCTCTGGGAGAAATGTGGAATGGTTTTTCCTTTGTAATGAGGTTTAAACCCATGCACCCAAATGATTTTGTGCTAAATACCAAAGAGGAAGAGAATACTTCTTAGCAAAGAGCAGCCGAAACTCGTGATGGAGGGAAAAGGGAAGGTGTTGCTGGTTAAAAAAAAGAAATGGTTAATCTTTGATCTTGGCAAACGGTTCCCAATGGTGCAAATCGTCAGTACGGCTAAAATACCCACGCGCGTTCCCAAACCCCGAGTTATTGCAGGAGCGATGGCCTGAAAAGGCAGAGGGGTGAAAGGGGACCTCCAGCGGTGGCACGGTGGGGCCACGGGGGCCCGGGCAGCACGGAGGCTCGGTGCCAACCTCCCGAGAGCAGCCTGGGGAAGGGAAAAACCCCCCGGGGACGCTCATTGATCTGTAAAGCACCCCTCACGCTGAGCAAAGGGAGCGACTTCCCGCCGGCGGGGCGGAAGTTTATCAGAACGTGGAAGTACTGTGCTGGCAGCAAATACAATTCTCTCTCCAGATCACTTTCTATCTGACTCTTCCCATGGCTTCAGTGCTCTTTTTAAAGCCAGTGGCAATGTTACAAACTCCGAATTATTGTTCTTTTATAGCATTCTTCGCTCTAATGTGCCCTTTCCTTGGGCTTGGAAAGTTTTTTTTTCTCCTTAAACTCAGTAGTCGGAGGCAATGGGAGTTTCTGAGAAGAAAGGACTGCGTTGGATCGCCTGCTAAGAAGAGTTTGCTGCCAGTAGCTGGCTGCTTCTGAGCTCTCCCAAATTGGGACTGAAGTTCCGTTACGGTCTGGCTGGGAGGCCAGGAAGGTCATTCCCGTATGTGTGCTTTCCGACAGGCTTTTTGGGTGGATCTCTCTCATCGACATGACGGGCAGGGAATTCCCTGTGTTCCCTTTTAACAGCCATTAGCCAACCTGCCATTCCCTCGGAAAGGGATTTCGGGAGGCGCGTGGCAGCGCGGTGGGCTGGGGGCAATGGCAAGCTCCCGCGGCTGGGGCACGGAGCTGGGAATTGGAAGAGCGGGGTTTGGGTCCTGGGTGCTGCTGTGTGGTGGTTGCACATCAGCACGGATCAGAACAGCTCTGCGAATCCATCGCTGTCGGGGGTGCAAGGCCCGCGAGCGCTGCCTTGCGAGCCTCCCAGTTCCACAAACCCGTGTGGCAGTCCCAGGTTCCGTTACAAACGGTAATTAGCGCTGAAATTTAGTGCTTAAATTCACTGCTCGCCCATAGTTGCAGTTACCTACTAACGCTGCACGTGAGTCTTCCCTGCTTTTGAGCAACGAGTGCCAGAAAACAGAACACACCAAAGCAGACATAATTTACAGTCTGGTTTTAATCCTAACCTGGGGCCAGACAGCCTCTGCTGGAAATGAGTCTTCAAGTAATCGTGACAGTTTGGCAGGAGAGGGGGGAGCCTGTTGGATCGTGCATTGCGCGACCTACCATCCTTCTTACGGAATCCTCTGCTACTTCTTGGAAGGGAGGCTTTTATTTTTCTTCTGCTAGCTGCTTAGCAGAGGTTCAAATACTGGTAACGTTACGGGGAAAAAACGTTCCCGTGTGTCTCCTGGTACTTCACAAGCAGCACCAGTTCACCCGTTGGGGCTGTTACTTTGGACAACGACAAATGGTTTGGGTTACTTGGGTGTTAACTGGGTGTTGGTGTAGTTACGTGACCAAATGCCTCATTTGCTTTTATGTTGAAACAGTTGAAACTGTTCAGCTTTGCTGGTCCCAAAGTAAAGAAACGAGCGTGAGGGACTCGGTTAAGCAGAACGCCTTGTAAAGGCAGTTTGTCTTTATGGTGTCACTTGACCCTTACGAACGTCTTTTCTTTTTGGACCAAAAGGCTCTTCAAAACTGGCAGTTGAAAACCCAAAGGAAAACTTAATTCTGCAGTGATTTATTCTCACCAGGGCATTTGAATGTTCGGTGTCTGACCTACACAGCCCATTTTCTTTAAAGACAACTGGGTATCAACCGCAATCGAGGTGTAACGTGAAGGGTGGCAAAAGGCCCGTGGATTAGTGCTTTCCTTCCCCTTTTGAGGCCTTAGCATTTGGAAAATTGCTGTAAAGGCACGGAAAACGGTCTCTTGTAAGGCAGGGTTGGGAGTCAGAGTCTTTCTAGGGATGAGAGGTCAAAAGCCGGTGCTCAGACATCAGAGTAAGTGTCGTGCAGACGTTTTTGAGAAGCCTCCACAACTTCAAAGCCTGGGTGTTTGTGCCGGAGGGTCACTTCCCCTGGGAATTGCTAAGATGCACTAAGAAACCCTTTGGAAGAATCCATGGCGTAGAATTTCATGGTACAGTGCCAGAAGTGTAGTATTGGTAGGGTCATCTTTGTTGTTCAGTTTGGGGTTTTGTTGTGGGGTTGGTTTTTTTTTTTTTTTGTTTTTCCCCCCTCCTTACACAAATATTTTAGGAAGAAAAATGCTGTTTTTCAGGGATCTTATTTTCACTGGAGTTTTTTTGCAGCCCCTGGTAGTACCTGCCAAGTCTTTATTCTTCCACGCAGAGATGACATTATGTTTGTTTATTGTATTGTCACAGCTAATTGAAGTATTGTGTTCCTCACTTGTCATTAAATCTTCTGCATTTGTTCCTTAGCTCGTTGCTTGCCCTGGTGTCTGTGCGTAGGCTCGGTTGGGAACAGCATTCGGGGGGGAGGAGGAAGGGCACAGAGTGGGTGGCTGCTTCTCCATCAGCTTCGGCGGGGGTCCTGGAGGGCAGCTGGGGGGGGGGGGTGGCCTCCCCTTGGGTGTCCCGATATCACAGCCCCCTGGCTTGCAGCAAAGACCAGAAATGGGTATTTTGCCCCGCGTCTTTCGGCAGCTTTGCCTTGTGCTCTCTGGGCGGGGGACAGCCCAGCCCCTACAGAAGGTATCCCCGGCTTTGTCACCGCTCAAACAGCAGCAGCTATTTGAATTCCCAGCCTCGCAGTAGAAGAAAACAGAACCAGTTCTTAGGAAGAAAACCGTGGGTGTTAGGCACAATAAAACCAGGCCTGTTGCTTAAGGGCTTGAGCTAGCGCAATTGTTCGCGCTGACTGTACGGACAACGGGGTCGCTTGTTGAGGATGCTTGGTTTAGGCTGACGTTCTTGCGGGGATCCGTTGACTTTGGCCTTTCAGCCCCCGCTTCCATGCTTGCTGCCGCGGTGATTCCAGGCTCCGGGGTGCCCCGGCACGCCTCGTGAGCAGCTCTCTGCAAGCACATCAGCTCACGGTGCGGTGGGTTGGGCAGCGGCGTCGGTGGCGTTCACGCTTCCCTTTCCTTGTCCTTGTGCTCAGGACCTGTGAAAAAGCAGCCTGAAATGAACTGTCACTGGGGGAAGGATGGGATGGAGGAGCCTGGCTAACCTTGAGAGTTCCCTGGGTTTTCCAGCTGCTGGGCTTGTTTTATGAGCAGCACGTAAATCTGATGGAATTCCTTTTAGAAATCTCACTTTGCACTGAGGCTGTGCAGCTTTCCAAGAACTGTCGTGTTGGCAGGCGCTCCTCCGACAGTCATTCGGATTCAAGCTGGACCGTGCTCATGGGAGGACGGCTCTTCCTGCAAGACCTGTGCGAGCAGGTCGGGAGTTAGTTTAAAAAAAAAAAAAAATCCTACCTGTTTCTGGAAAGGGGAGGAATGTAACCCCCTTTTCCAGTAGCCTCCTTATTTGGGGTTTTGTGCTTCCCTGCAGCCCAGTTTGGACCACCAAAGCCTTTCTTCATGGGGCCAACAGATCCTGATGTGATTTTGGTTACGTGCCTTGCAGCTCTCCGGGGGGGGCAGCCACTGAAATGGGTCAGGGAGGCGCAATGAGTTCAGGTGCGAGGGAAAACTGTCCACCTTCTCCTTCCCCTGTTGCAGTGGGTTGGTGGGACATGCTCCACGGGGTCCATCAGCTGTGGTCCCTGTCCGCCTTCTCCTTCCCCTGTTGCAGTGGGTTGGTGGGACATGCTCCACGGGGTCCATCAGCTGTGGTCCAGAGCAGTAAGGCCACTCCTCTGGCCTTTTCCTTCAAAGGGCGGTGGGATTGCTATAACTCCGACTGCCGAAACGTTTGCTTTCCATCCTCTGCCTGAGCCTACCCAGGTCCTGCTGCGGTCCTGTGCGGGTCTGCGTAGGATCAGAAAAGCAGCTCCCTGGGTGGCCTGAGGTTGGTCGCTTGCCATGCGGTCTGCGAGAGGATCTGCTGCGCTTTCTTTAACCCAAAACTCAGTTGTGTTATGTGGGGTTTTTAACTTCGTTCTAAATTTAAGAATGACTCGAGAGCGTGCGGTGTTTCAGTAGCTGTATGAGGGAGAAATCAAGTTTCTGGCAAATTAGGCAAAACCTTGTGTGTGTGGTGTGGGTTCTGTTCTACCCTAAACGGGCTACTTCAGGTCACGCTGGTGCCACAGAAACAATTTTAAGATTGATGGAAAGTCCTGCTCCTGCAGTGAGTATCAGAAGCAGCTAGGGTTTTACATTCAGTGTAAACAAAAGGATGATCATCAGCCATAATTAGATTTTTATGGGTTTGTAAGCTGACTCATGCCCCCTGGAACTTTTGCACAGCGAGCTAAAGACGTGCCAAGGTTTAGAAAAGCGTGATTGCTCTTTGGCTTGTGAAAATATCAAATTTGGGTGTACAGCTGTTGTGTGTTCCCGAAGAATAAGAATAATAAGACAAAAATGTTGTAACCTTTACTCGTCCCTTCTTCCAGCAAACTTTCCATGGAATTGAGTAAGAGCTTCAGGATGTAGTTTGTGGATGCTGGCTGTTAATGTTCGATTGGGAAGCCAGCAGCAAAAATAGCCAAACTCTGATGCCGCTTCACTTTTGGGGGATGCCAAAGAGAGAGCAGGCTTCTGAGCGGGCAGCAAATCTCAGTCCAGGCTTTGAAGTGCTGAAAAATTATCAACCTTAACAGCAAGTCTTGGCCTTTTGGGAGACCTGAAACCACGTGGTACGTTGGTTGAGAGGAGCAAGACGTTCTGAAGGGCGTTCCCGAAGATCTTAAAACCGCTGTGAAGTTCTCCCTGAGACTCAAGCGGTGACGAAGCCCCGAGCATGCCGGGCCAGTCCACGTCCTGTGCCCGTGAGGCTTTTACAGCTCCTCACAACTGCCTGTTGACACAGAGCCTACTGGAGGAGATAATTCTGCTTTTCATCTGCAAATCCGTTGACGTTAATTTCTGCTTTCAAAACTCTTCGTAAAACGTTGTTTTATTGAAACGCAGCTTGCGGCCGAAGCGCTCCCTGGGGCGGTCGCTATCGTCCTATCTTCTGGCTCATTTGAGAGCAGAAGTTCAGTCTGGCACCCGAGGGTCTTGGGGTTGAACGTGCTGGGTGGGATTCGAGGACAGGGACGGTGTCCCTTCTCCCTGTGTGGCCTGTGGTCCTCTGCCATCGCTCGCCCTGTGCCACCGCGGCTGTGCCTGGGGAGGGACCATCCCTGACCCTGGGCTCCAGCCCTCCAGGCGACGGCTGCCTGGGGCTGGTGGCTTTGGACACCGTTTTCCCTTGCCAGCGTCGGTACCTCACACCTTGCTCAGCTTCTCGTGTCTCTGTCCAATAAATTGAATCGCGTGTGTAAGAGACAGGAGGGTTCTCTTCCTAGTTGACAAAATAATCGCATCATTTCTCTGAAGAAAGCCAGAAAACTTATAAATATGGAACTACTGTCCCTCAAAATGACTGTTCCCTCTGGTTGGGTTGGTTTCTTTGGGTTTTGGCATACGGAGGAGATTTTCTGCATGGTTATGGGATGCTGAGATGGTTTAAATGGAGGTGCACATGTCCTCCAAGGACTGAGCACGTGGCTCTGTGTCACTATGGAAAGCAGCAGGGTGGTTTCTCAGTGCTGACCTCCCCATTACGAGGTGCAGAGGCTGCAGAAGCGCAGGGTCACTTCTACAGCTCTGGCAAAGTGCAGGATCTGGCCTAAGGTGGTGAGGACCTGGGGGTCTGTTCAGATGGAAATCCCACAGAGGTGCTGGGGTAGGTGCTGATCACTTAAAAGAAGGGGCTCGCTTCACCGCTGTGTTAAAGCATCATGGCAACACAGAGGCACAGAGCAGAGAGGGGGTTTTTTTTTTTTTATTTAGCCCTGTTGGTCCTGTGCTTGTCACCCGATAGGAGAGCGGGGGTGGGAAACGGTCCTGTGTCACTTGGGGGGAAAAAGGGAGGAGAGAATTGACTGGCACTTGTACGCTTCTGAAATGTGTGATTCTGGATCACAGCCAGGGGCTCTGAGCTGTGCGGGGCCTGAATCCTCAGTGGCTTCCTCGCCCCTTGCCCAGTCGCTGCTGGCCATGCCGCAGGTTGGTGGCCACGCGGCTGGGGGGACCCGTGGCTGTTTGCACGTTGGTTTTTGACTTCAGGAGCGGCTGCTGTGCTACCTCTATGGAGAATTTTTTTTTTATTTTTATTTTTTTTCTCGCATCTGTTGTACATTTGTCTATGGCAAGAATTACAATCCCCAAAGGAATTGTTGGCTGATGTATGGATGATGCCAGATGAGGAAAAGCACCGTTTGGCACATTCCGAATGAAGCAGCTCTCCGTGTAGGACGCTGTCATTTGGAGATGATTTACACGGCCGCTTTTGCCATCAGGATGTCATCTGCCCTCTCGGCGCTGTTGAGCTTTAAGGCTTGGATGCAGCCTGACTACTTAAACACCCTGCCCTAATTGGAAACACACCCAGGAGAACAAATGCATGCGCTTGTCTTTTGTTGCACACGGTTTTATTTCAATGGGAAGCAGAAGTCGTGGAGTCATCTTTCCCCCCTCTGATGTTGATGTCAGGATTTCAAGGCCGACTGCCCGAATGACGAGAGCCGTGGTATTTCCATAGGACAGAGCCGTTGTCAGGTTTCAATGTGTTCCCATTAAATGTGGAGGGAGAAAACTTCAGTCTCCTTCCCATCTCGGCCAGATGTTTCCATGCATTAGCATCGGTATCACGCGTGATCTTCCAGCTGCATTTTGTCCTTACTCTGTTTTCCATCCTTTCCTCTCCGTCTTGCCCAGTGTGACGGTGGGTGAGTTGGTATGGTCGGCGCTTCTCGCCCGGTGGGGCCCGGACCCCGTGCTGGGTGAATGACCACAGCTCTGTTGGCTTCTGCAGGGTGACGGAGCCTGATCTGACGCTGGCTTCTCCCCAAATGTGTTGTTGTAGGGGGGTTGTGCCCATGGTTGGGCCAGCAGCTCCTCCTCCCCCTGGCCCTCAGCTGAGCTCCTACCCAGTTTTGGTGAACATGGACTTCACCAGTTTTAGCAGCAGCAAAATCCCTAATGTTAACATTGTTGAAACTACACAAGAAGATCCAAAAGATCTCACCCATGTCTCCCCCCCACCTCAGCTCAGGGCAAACGAAGGTCCATGTATTGGTACAGCCATCCCAGTTGTAGGATGGACTTGCACCACGGAGTTCTGTCTGCGGGCAGTTCCCTGCTTTCAGCTCTGTGTTCAAGCTGTCCAGACCCATATGTGTCCAGAAAACAAATATTTCATTCTGTACGTAACTCTAACAGTCTTCCTGAGACCATAAAGTTACTTAATGAGTAATCCTTGCCCACAAATGCTGTCTTTCCCCACCAAAAGCTTCCAACTTGACATCGATCCAGTTCTGCAAATTTTCCAATGAAGTCCAGGTTTTCCCAGCATCTGTCTGCCCTTGCTGGCTTTAAATAAAGTGCTCGCTGGAGTAAAGCCCGTGGCTCCGAGAGGATGATGGTGGTGGCTTCTCCCCTGTGCCTGACAAGGAAACGCAGGCAAATGGAAGTCAAGCTTAAGCCCAGGGTTTTCTTCCTCTCTTAAGCAGCGTACTGATTTGAAGCTGAATTTAGGACGACTTAGGCAATTGTTTTGCTTCCCAGGCTTGGTCTGCAGAAGCTGAATTTGGCATTTTCCAGTGCCTAAAGCACAATCCCCTTCCCATTCTGCTCCTCTCGGTTCTGTGTCAGCACTTATGTCCAACATGAAAGTTCTGAACTGTGAACGAAGTTATCGCCCGCTCTCATCAGCGTGTTAGGGGGAAGGCTCGTTAAAGCCCTGATACCTTATCTTGAACTTTGGCGTGCTGTTCCCTCCATTTACAAGAACTTGAACTTTCCATAGCTGCTTCGATAAACTTTTCAACAGGGTTCAAAAAGCCTAACAAACGATCCCACGGCGCCATGCGTTACGAATCTATTCATCTTCTACTAATGAGCTAGCGGACATGCATAAAATAAAAATATCTGTCCCTCTTGCGTTGTTTAAATCTCTACTGTCAGGTACTTCAGCTCCAAATGATAACGCGTGTTTAAAACAACAAATGCATTAATGTTTCATGTTATTTTAAAATGTCTGTGGCTTTTTTCAGATGATTTATATTGTGTTTGTGATCCAAGCCTTGCAAGGATGCTAAGAGGCCTGAGGAGAACAAAACTGGCTTTAAGTATTTCCCATACTATTGCCCCAAACCAGTGAAGTAATGAAATGCGATAAGGGAATTGGAAGAGATTGCTGGTTTTATCTTTAGCAAGTTTATTTAAACTACGATATTTTATAAAATGACAAGTCTGTTAGGGATGAGACCTGTCACACGGCATGGCTGCGTACTCCTCCCGTATTACGCTTCGTTTGCTTGCCCTCGTGGTTTGCTTTCGAGGCGTGCAACTGCAGGATCTTGGAAAAATCAGCCGCGTGGTTGTGTAAGCACCTCGTTGAATTATTTTTTTTTTAATACCCTCGCGCTTAGCAAACCCTACGGATATTTTTAAAAGGGGTAGCCTCTTTGAAATGTGGTTGGTTTCTTGAGGAGGATGCGCAAAAATAATTGGAAGTAACCCGTAAAGGTGTTCTTTCCAGAAGGCACCTACAAAGAGCTTGAGGACAGCGCCGTTTGCGTCGGGGCTCGCCCGCGCGGTGGCTTTGCCGGGCTGCGTCCCGCCGCAGCAGTGGGAATGCCGAACCGTGGGGCTGAAAACCAGCCGAGCCTGAAAGCACTGTCCTGAAAACCCAGCTGTGTAAATACTTCAGTGCATTTTTCCCTCCTGATTTGTTATTCTTCCCCCGCCCCCAGCCCCCCTTGCGATAGCAGATTATTCACATTTCCTTTGGCAAAGATCTTTGCAGTTTGAAGTTTCCTGGCATCCCTCTCCGGGGGGGGGACCTTCGCTCTCCGCAACAGCGTGTCGAGCCCTCGCCGGCCCGTCAGTCCGAATTAAAACTAAATAATCCCTGGTATTTCCCTGCCAGATGTCAGGCACAGCCACAAGGATGTGGTGGGCAAGGCCAGCACCCGACTCCCCAAATCTCTGGCTGTATCGTTCCCATTTTCGGTTGCAAACCTGGGAATTTTACTGAAGATCTTGCAGGTGGAGTTGTCTGAACCCGGGGTTTTCATTTCGTCTCCAATCTATTTTGTCATTAGCCATCTTCTTATCTATTTTCAATTTTAACGGTTGGACTTGATGATCTTAAAGGTCTTTTCCAACCTAGACGATTCTATGATTATCCGCTGGAATAATTTGCAGGAAATCAGTGTGGCTTTCTCCAACCTGGGGTAAGCAGAAAGACTCTGCTTTCCTGTTTTCACACGGGCTGTAGTTCTGCAGGCTGGAAAATGCAGTAGGTTTTTGTTTCTACGCTTGTAACAAACTCGAGTCAGCGAATGTTTATCCCGCTCCAGTCACCGTCTTACCGGGCACGGCGAGGGGCGTCCGCCGCGCCGCGGGCTGGGGGAGCGGAGCTGCTGGGCCAGGCCAGGCTCCCCGGGGGACCGGTGCTCCTGCGGAACGGCGCTGGAGACCAGCCTGGTCCCTGGCCTTTGGACATTGACTCCTGCCCTTCAGAAGGATGAAGGGTTTGGGTTTTTTGGTCTTGGTTTGTTTTTTTGGGGGTTTTTTTTGTTTGTTTGGGGTTTGGTTGTTTTTTTTCCTCTAACACGGACTGGTCTGGACTGGCCGACCTTCTTATATTCCTGCGTAGCCTTCAGAGGAGGAGGAGCTGCCCCGCGAGGCACTGAGCTTTCCTGACTCCCACCTTGCTGCGGGATTTCTGCAGACCCACATCGGGCACGGCGGTGCAGGGAACGCGGCTCTGGGCACTGGGCGAGGCGTAGCCCCCCGGCTCTGGGCACTGGGCGAGGCGTAGCCCCCCGGCTCTGGGCGCCGGGTGAGGCGTAGCCCCCCGGCTCTGGGCGCTGGGCAAGGCATAGCCCCCCGGCTCTGGGCGAGGCGTAGCCCCCCGGCTTTGGGCACTGGGCGAGGCGTAGCCCCCCAGCTTTGGGCGCTGGGTGAGGCATAGCCCCCCGGCTTTGGGCGCTGGGTGAGGCGTAGCCCCCCCGGCTTTGGGCGCCGGGCGAGGCGTAGCCCCCTGGCTCTGGGTGCTGGGTGAGGTGTAGCCCCCCGGCTTCGGGTGCCCCCCACCCCGCTGGCAGGGCAGCGCTTGCTCGTATCCGCTTGCGAAATACCAGGAGGGCGGCGGGGCTGGGGCTGGCGGGGTGTGAAGTGGCAATGGGTCCTCAGCTCAGATTTTGCCTTAATTGGCGCCTGACGCTTGCCCAGTGAGTTTTGGGGTTGGGGGTTTTATTGTGGCTTGTAGTTTTCTACTGCAGCGCTGTATTCTGGCTTCTGCCCCGCGATGCCAGCAGAGCCGCGTTAACGACGAGCCCTGTGGACGGCGTGCTTCCCTCTCGACTTCTGTTAAACTGGGAGTCGCGAAGCCTGCAGAGCTGGGCGCTGGCAGCCCTGTAACAGAAGGGATTTTTGTAGGAGATGGACAGAAGTGGCATATTCCTACCTCCCCGTGGCACCACCCGCTTGATTTAGATGTCAAATCTTAAAAGCAGAATCTTTGGTGGGAAACACCGATGCCAGGCTGGGCAAACGCCCACTGTGGGCGTCCGGCTCGGGAAACGGCGGGGCTGCTGCTCGGGGAGCCCCGGGCACAAGGAAGGCGTGAGGCTCGCGTGAGTCGTAGGTGTTCTTGTTCGATGTGTGCTTTTGTTAAACCTCAGGCCCTGTATGAACTCCAGAAAAGGGATCTGTGGAGTCAGGAAAGCCTGGAGACGTTGCAGCCGATGACGCGCTCGCTGTCGCGCTGCTCTCCATCCCGACGCGTTTCGAGCGCGCTGAAAGTCATGGGTTTGCTGCTGCAGTGCAGCTCGGGACTCTTTATGTCTGAGTTCACTTAGAATAGGAAATAAATGCAGAAACGGTGTCCAGCCGAGGTTGCAGGAGGCTCTAAATGGGCTGCAGGAATTCCTCTGGCCAGAATTTAGCGCGGCCATTCCCAGCCACACCGGCAGCTTTTCCCATCGGCTGCTCGCAGGAGACGCCTCATCCCATCTATCGCTTGCGCATGCATGACCCTACTCAAGATAGCCGCTAAAAACCTCTTTAAAAAAATAAAAAAAAAAAAAAAATCAAGTTGATATGGGCGGCAAAGGGGACCAAGCCCCGAGCATGGCATCAGCTTCCTAAGGCTGGGAGATGAGCGGAGCAGGATTGGGGCAAACTGCATCCCGCGGGATCGCTAGGGGGGTGCTAGGGAAGGGGTTGGGTCCCCGTCTTTTGAACTCTGCTGGTTCTGTCCCTTCCGCTAGCTGCTCATACCCATCATGAAGACGGGAGGGAAGCGAGCCTCCAGGCTTGTGTCCAAAGCCAGGCTCTGTGTGCCGCACGCGCCGCTCCGGAGCGGGCCGGGGTCGTGCTGGTGCTCCTTGGTGCGAAGCCGCCGGTAACCGGGCCCGTGCCGAGCTCCTGGCGCCCGTGGGGTCGGAGCTGCCGTGCGTTTGTCCGCTGCGTGGCACGAATTGCCGTGGGCATTGCCTCTGCCAGCCAGGCAAAAGGGGCTGATAGTCCTCCAGCTTCTGCGTCCCTACGCTTGAGTCCTTTTTATTTATTTGTTTTAGCGTCCGTTGGGTGTCTTAGGCTCCGCTTATTGAGGTAAAGCTCCAAAGGAGATGGTAGCCAAAAATATTGCCCTATGGTTCAGGTTCTGCCTGCCGTGTTAACGCCTGACAAAACCCCCTCCGGTTTAGCGAGAGATGCCAAGCCTGTATTTAAAGCGGCACGGTGCGCTGTGTTCCCCATTGGGGGACAGTACGCCCTCTGATTTTTTATTTATTTTTTTTTTTTTTTAGTAGTAACTTAATAGAGTGGAATTGAATTAAGTGGAAACGTTTTCAGAAAGGCACTGACTTGTATAATCGCAAATGAAAAATAGGCTGTAACCACCGTCGTTCCCTAAGCGTAATTTGCAAAAAATACTTACATCGACTAAGTAAATGTGATCCAAATCAGAAAATGATTCTGCAAGACTGTTTAAGCTTGGCTTCGACCAAATTAATGTCAGTCTGGTTAGTGGCTTGATAATAAACATGCTTCTGCTTTCTGAAGCCACTACTGTATAATCTGATTACAGCTGATGTGGCTGGCGGCGAGCCAGCCCCGGCTCTCGCAGCGGCCTGGAATGTTCCAAGGGAAAACCACAAAATTTGCTTTGAAAGCGATCGGCCGGGGCCGGGGCGCGAGCCGTGTGGCGCGGCGGCGGCAGCGCGGGATCCCAGCCTGACCGGGGGGGCGCGGGGGCTCCTCGCCGCCGGGGGTTTATCAGGTATCGGTTGAAGCGGCGCCGCCACCGCTTACGTTCAGTTCCCGGGCAGCCGCCCCGGTGTGAATGCCCCTCGCTTCTCGGCCAGACGCCTTGCCCAGCAGTTCGTGGAACGCTTTTTTTCCGTACGAAGTTGTATGGCTTGGTCTAAGTCATGGTGATGGCCTCTGCGCCAACGCGCCTTCCCCCTCCTGCGGCGAGGGCGCCGCGTCCTGCGGCTCAGCGTGGGGAAACGCGCGGCGGCGAAGAGCCGCGACCTCGTGCGGTGTTACGGGGATAGGACTTACCTATCGTGATAAACATTCATTTTCTAAGGGCTTTTCTAGTCTTTAAAAAATAAAGAAAAAAAAACCTTGGAAGACTTTGGGGTTTACTCTTTTTCTCTGCTTTTATGGGGGAGGTTCTGCAAAATGGGTTGGATGCCCCTGGAGTGGTTTCCTGGGCAAGCCCAAATGCAAAGAATCATCTCTTCCAGGTAAGAACTGCTTTATTTCTTGGCAGCTGGGTTGCTGTTAGTGGCTGAACATCTTCAAAGACTATAAAAATGGAGACCTTTTGCTTTTATTTCAATGATTTTGTCCAAGATGTTTCTCCCCGGATGCTATATATACACACACGGGGTCTGTTTCTGATATTTTCAAAGTTGCTGGCATGAAGGCTGATGGAGGAAATCAGAAACAACGTCTTCTGAAGTGGAAAAAAGCTAGAGATGCCTTCACCTGGAGGTAGCCAGTGCTGGGTAACGGAGTTTAAAAGAAAAAAAATAATATATTGGTGAAGTCTTTCCATATTGCTAGTAAAACCAACGAGCTATTTTGGTGCTCTTGTGACCGTGAGCTTTTCCTCCACTGCTGCCTTCTCCAGCCCCCCCTGGAGAAGCTCGTGAGGTGCAGGACCGGCCAAGCTCGCAAGCAGCAAAATGCTCTGGGGCACGTCCCGAGAGCCAGACCGAGACCTTGGAAATGGCACCTTGTGTGTTTTGGGGGGGGGGGGGGGGTTTCAAATAAGGGGTTTAGATAGTGTGGCCAGGGGTGCTTCATGTTGGTCCAGGCTCCCAAGTTCTTCGGAGCTGGTTATCAAAGTCTTGACCGCAACGCAAGCAGGACTTTGTAAGGCAGCAGCGGTGGCCAGGGCTGGCCCTGCAGCCCCCGCGTTGGGTTAGAGGGGGGGTGTGCTTGGCCGTGCACCCCCAGTGCTTAGGTCCGGGGGGGGCTGACTGCTCGTCCCCTGCCCAGGGAGTGGGTGGTGTGGGGAGGTGGGTGGTGGGACAGCGCGGCTCCCGAAATGTAGGGGGGGGCCGTGCCCGCCTGCACCCATGGCCTCAGCCCCGGGAGCGGGGGGGGCTGAGCTGTGGCGGGGGAGGAATTGGGAATCCCTCTGGTTTTTAAAGCTTTTGGATTGAAGCGGAGACACCTTTGGGTGCCGAGGGAGGCTGTTGCTCCGCATCGTTCGTTTGTCCCGCGCGTCGTAGAAGTGGCACCTCCTTCAACCCCTATGCTCGTTTGGGGGGGGGGGGGGGGGGGGTGTGTGTGCAGGGGGGTGAGCTCTATCTTTCCATTTTAAATTATAATGTCAGCTAATAGAAAACAGAGCCGTGCTCTGTTTGCTTACAGTCATTACACTAAAATAGATTAAATTTTTATGTTCCAGCTGAAAGGAATTAGACGTATGATTGACATGCAAAATAGGAGAAGATTGGGATGAAAAAGAAAATTACTCTTTTTTTTTTTTTTTTTTTTTTTTTTTTTTTTAAAGAACTAGCTCTAAAATTGCATTTAATGTTTAATGGATTGCTCAGAAAAGCACCTGGAACAATAACGTCACATAAACTGCGGATCATTAGTGGGTTTTAATGATGGAGACAGAACGGGAACTTGAGGGAATTCCAGGAAAGAGAAATCAGCGGTAAATGGGACGCAAACCGCGGTGCCTCATTTCCTAGCAAGATTTATCTCTGCATTTTCCAAATGTTTTAAGGGTTCTCCAAAGCGCTGCAGGTACTGGAATCCGGGGATCGTGCTGGTGGTGTGATCAGTTGAGGCAGAGCCCGGGCGGTTTAGGCTCCTCTTCCTCAGTACCGAACAGTCGGCATCCCCAGGTCCGGCTTTGCAGGCTTTAACCATTTCTTTGCCAGGATGAGGAAATTGCCACAAAATTAATGCCAAGTGTCCGGTTTGCCATCCGGCCCTCTGCTTCCCATGGGACTCAAGAAGTAAAACCCAACGTCTGTCCCAGGCTGCTCAGTTTGCAGAGCGACCCCGGCGGGGACGCCCAGGCCCTCGCCGCAGACGGACTCGCGTGCCCTTTGCATTCGCTTGGCGAGAGGACACCTGAGGCTTCCGTAAGCTCCTACAGTAGAAATGTTGCCTTAGCTAAGAGGAAAATGGGACATTAGGAAAGTTTTGCCACTTCATTGTCTTGCTTTTTATCCATGTTTCTGCAAAGGTTTTACAGATTTTAACTGGAACTTTTATTGGGGCCATAAATCACTGAGTTGCATTGGGTTTCTTCTTTTTTTTTTTTTTTTTTGTTTTTATAAATATATATTACTGCCAAAGCAGACAAACATCTTCGAGGTTAATAAAGGCAGAGGAGATGCAGGTTCTTCCAGAGCCATGAATGTTTTTAGTTTATTTGCTGCTATTGAATCTGAGCTTACTTTTCAATAAAACTGGAAAGGAAATGCTGTTATTTTCCCACAAAATTGTGCCAGGAAATGAATTTGCTGCGATTGGGTTTCATCTTGGAAGCGGGTGGCTGGCGATCTTATTGCAAGTTCTCATTTATTACAGCCGTGGTCATCCCGCACGTGGCTCCCAACCG
This sequence comes from Gorsachius goisagi, assembly GCA_018403395.1. Taxonomy (NCBI): domain Eukaryota; kingdom Metazoa; phylum Chordata; class Aves; order Pelecaniformes; family Ardeidae; genus Gorsachius; species Gorsachius goisagi. The sequence continues at coordinate 45,622 of BOSO01020007.1, forward strand.
GGAATCCGAGTCCTGGGACCGCAAGCCCAGCCGCGTTGGGGTCCCGCTCACCCCCCGTGCCCCCGCGCCACCCCGCGCGTCCCTGCCCTGCCTGGCGTTGCTGCTGGGGCTCACCGGCTGCTCGTCGGGTCCGTGCCGTAGGGGAAGGCAGGAACTTGCACATCTCCTTAGGATACAACTGGGTTTGTTGGGCGTGATGCTCAAAGCTCTCCGTACTCCGGCGCGTGGGCATCGCTGCCGCGCGCCGAGTGTCTGCGTCGCCCAAACCCGGGAGAATTCGGGCGTGCGGTGAGCCCCTGCTCAGCATCTGGGCAGCGCTGTGCCTCTGCGGTGATTGCTCTGTGCCTGATGGCTTGAAGACCCTTTCCAAAAAAGCTACAGGGAAGCCTTAGTCCTGCGGGCTGAGCTGTCGTAGCTGCAAACTCTGGCTGGAATCGAGTGCGTAGCTTCTCGCCGCAAAATCTGCGCGCGCGTGTGGTGTGTTTTGGTAACTTTTTTTAAAAATAAAAGCACGATCTGTTTTTCTTTCATTTCCTTCCCAGCACGCCAGGTCTCCGCAGCGCTCCTGCCTGCACCTCAGCTGTGCTGGATCAATACAGGAGGAGGAGGAGGAGGAGGAGGAGGAGGTATCCGACCTTTCTCCATGAAACCAGCCCTGAAGGACACACTCGTAGTGTGACCGGAGACACGGGCTCCTGCTGCTTTTCTCAAATAAGTGAGGCAACTGCAAAGCCAGAGGGTTTCCAGATCAAAGGTGGTGGCGGGCTGCCCATGTCCATGTCCATCCCCATCCCCTTGTTCAGGAGCTACCACCAATTGCCCAGCCTGCTCCCACACCTCCTCTTCCTCCTCCTCCTCTCTTGGGGCATCCCTGTGCCCTTCCAAAAAGCAGAATTCTTGAATTCAGACTGGAAGCGATGAAACCAGCTTCAGCAGCTCCTGGTCCTGGCCCATGGCCTCTCCTTCCTCTGCTCTGCTCGGTGTCTCCTTGCTCCCCGGTGTGACGAAGGGACAGGCAGGGTTTCTCTGCTGGTGGGCTGTGTACGCGGGGAAGGATTTCTTTGCACAGGTTTAATGCAGAAACAGAGTGCTTGGCCCTGGCCACCCTCCTGCTCCACCCCGGGGTGATGCAGCTCTTACTTGTTTTTTAAATACTTGGCTGTAATGATGTGAGAAATCACGGCAATTGAGTTCATGTTACCTAGTTAATGTTCACTTGTCTCGGATGCTGGGGGAGGAGATCTCCCTGCTGTGGTCAGTCCCTAGGCTGGGACCATCCTTCCTCTTTGGATTAAAATCCGCGATCGGGTGGGTGACTGCGGCGGCACCCGCAGCTCCTCGCGCCCCGGGTGGGGGGGACACCGTGCGTGCCGGGACCGGCTGCAGTAACCGCCTCGGAAATCACGGCCGAGCGAAGCTGCTGGAAAAGCTCTTCCCCACAACAGGAATCCCAGGGCACCGGCAGTTTCCTGCACGAATAATCCGCTCTCACCCGATCCCGACGAGAATTTGGGTTTGCATGTCTTTAGAACAGAGGGGAAAGGGCTGTTCCCCACACTTCGCAGAGCCCACGTGCGACACGAGGAGCTGTGAGGCTAATCATAGAAGGTTTGGGGTGGGAAGGGACCCCCAGAGGTCCCCCAGCCCAACCCCCCTGCAGGAGCAGGGACACCTTGAACCACATCAGGTTGCTCACAGCCCCGTCCAACCTGGCCTGGGATGGTCCCAGGGATGGGGCCTCCACCCCCTCTCTGGGCAACCTGTTCCAGTGTTTTACCACCCTCACTGTAAAGAATTTCCTCCTTAGATCCAGTCTAAACCCACCCTGTTTTAGTTTAAAACCATCCCCCCTTGTCCTGTCCCAGCTGGCCCTGCTAAAAAGCTTGTCCCCCCCTTTCCCATGGGCCCCGTTTAGGTTCTGACAAAGGCTGCCACCGTTCTGGGTTCCGGCAGCACCGGGTGTCCCAGTCTCAGAGCTGTAGCTGTTGCTCTTAGGATGACAGGGGGCAAAAAAAAAAAAAAAAATCCATCCCTGTGCTCCTGGAGCGGAGAGATTTGCAGTTTTGTGCCCCTTCCTCACGTCGAAGGTGGCCGTGGGCATCCCTGGCCGCTGCTGCCGTGCGCCCGTCGGTGCGGAGGGCGCTCGCCTGCGCTGGTGGTACCGACTGGAGGGTTTCCACCAGTTTGATTTTTCTCTTTTTTTTTTTTTTTCAGCCAGCTGTTGCTGGGGGGGCTCTGTGTGTGTGTCTGCACGTTTTGGAATCGCAGAGGATTTGGGGTTCTGTTTTTTAGCAGACTCATAAAATTCTAGCAGGGTCTTTAGCACGGTGCGTACTTCTGACGCTGCTGCTCCGCAGCTGTATGGTTATTGAAATGTTTTATTATTGCAATAACGTTTTGAAAGGGATGTTTCCCTCCCAGCTCGAGGGAAGAAAATTGAATCCCCTTTCTGTTGTCTTACGGCCACGGGACCAGAACTGCAGGGCTCGGACCTCCTCTGAAAATGCCTAGCGGTGCGGGAGGGGACGGGACGTGCCCCCCTCAGTGGGTATCCTTGGCAAAGCTCAGCTCTGTGAGTGCTTTAGGGTGACTTGTGAGCATGAAGGCTTTACTTCCAAAAAAAATCCAAAGAGATTTTCTGCTGCCTGATCCTGTGCTCGTAGGCGCTCTTGCAGGGAGCAGCAGGTAATATTTTTATACCACAAAAAAAAGAAATCTGCGTGAGTAGTTTTTCCCAGAGATTTCCTCGCTTATGAAATTATAAATTAGAAATGAATTCAAACCAGCTGATGAGAAAGCACCGAGCTTCTCTGCTCTATCTTGATGATGGGGAGATGCTGAAGCTCCTCTTCGTTCCCCGTCAGCCCTGGCGCTGCCAGCCCTGGCGTGGCCGTCCCCCACTGCGTGCCCGTCCCCGCGCCCCGGGCTGGGCGTTCCAGCCCCCCCGTTCCCCGCCAGGGCCCCTCGGGGCGCTCGGACGACGTCGCTCAGGATTTTCTGAGTCATCACGATGTTCAGATGGGAACGGGCACCGATGTGCAAGCGAGATCAGTTTTCAGGGTTTCATCTGTTTGGGGTTTTTTTTGTCCTTTCTTCTGGAAGGAGGAATTCCTACGTACACAAGAAGAGCTCGCGCTCTGGAGCTTAGGTTGAGAAGTTATTTACATCCCGTGCTAAAGTTGGGTGTTCTGCTTAAACGTGTTTCCAAAAGCAGCACATCCTACTGGGTGGAGAGGAACCTGATGAAGTTCAACA
>BOSO01020008.1:0-30227 GCA_018403395.1 Gorsachius goisagi
TCAGCCATGAAGGAAAGATATCCCTTCAAGGAAGATGTCGTATATCGCCTAGACAAATGGACCACCATGGAGAAAGGCATCCAGTACGTAAGGGAATTAGCTGTCCTGGAGGTGATTTATAGCAACCTGAATGATGACCAGTTACCCAAAGATCCAGATGGAGTCCAGTGCACGTGACCCATGTGGCAAAAGGTGGTACGCAGTGTACCAGCATTGTATGCCAGCTCCTTGGCAATAATGAACTGGAAAGATGAAGAGAGACCGACAGTGGATGAATTGGCTAGCGTGCTCCAGGAATATGAAGAAAGTATCTCTTCCTCCCTTGTTTCAGCTGTGGAGAAATTGTCCCGGAAGTTTGAACAATTCCATGAGCATATATCTCACTCCCCACCTCTATGGACAAGTATCTCAGCCACTAGGAGTAAGCTTCCCTCTGCTCAAGAGAGAGGATATCAAGGGTACACACCATGGGGCACCCTATGGTTTTACCTGTGTGACTATGGAGAGGACATGAGGAAATGGGATGGAAATCGTGCCTTGGCCCTAGAGGCACGGGTACGTGAGTTGCAAAGAAAAACAAACACAAAAAGGGGCTTTTCCAGGAAACTTGTGGCTCCAATTTCCAGAGATGGGGTAGGTCGTAGTTTTTTCAGAGTATAAAAGAGCTGATCTTAATTCTGATTGTGATGAAGGAACTTCTGACTCATTCACACAAACTATGAGCAACAGTGACCAGGATTAGAGGGGCCCTGCCTCCAGCCAGGTAGAGGAAAGGGACAACACTTAGTCTCTTACAGATAAGAAAAAAATTCATTACACTTGTGCCAAAGATATTACCACCCTCTGCTGTTCCTGAGCGCCTCTGCACATCAGCTGCCATGCAAGGAGTAGCCAGACCTTCATTCTCTGCTGCCCAAGAGGCAGAAACACCATAAAAGAGCTGCAGCCAGGCAAAAAAGCTGGTATTTCTAATATATTTGTTTGACTTGGCTTCAAAAATCACATTTAAGAAAAATGGAAAGAACATTTTATTTCAACTTCATTCTATATAATTTAATTTCGGTAAGACCAAAATTGTTTCATTTTGAAAAGGTGAGAGTTTTTATTTTGGGTTTGAATTTTCCTGCATTGTCTTTTGGGCAGCACACTCACCCACAGCCTTGCTGAGGACTTGGGATCCAACCACTCCATGTTGTCAAATGAAAAACAATCCTACAGGAATGTTTTTGACAAATCTTGCTAGACAGGAAAGGTATGTCCAAGTTTAAACTCATAATTGAATGAAGAAGGAAGTTATCTGTACCAGTTTCTATCTATAGCAGGCAAACTTCTGTTTGCATGAATGATCTTAACCTTTAACCTTTGCCAGGAGACTGTTAGAAGCAAAACAAATGGCATGAAAAGCGATGGAAAAGGTACTGTCAGTGTGGCTCCTACCTGCGGAGCTCACTGCAGGGAAATTATTTATTGGGGAATGTTCAGTACAGCTTGCAATTTATCTCCTGACCAGCAGCAAAGAGGACATTAGACTGTTAAAGCTGCCACTTTTGGGGAGCTGAAGGGTGGAGCGGTTGGCAGCAAGTGGGCATGAGGCTTTGAGAAAGAGGGAAAAATGTTACTGCAGATGACAAAGTAAAACAAGCTGTGCCCGGGAGTGTTCCCAGAAGCTGGGATAGGATCACCTGCAGAAGAAAGTCCTCATGATGGCCTCAACCCAGGGCAGCTGACAGGTGCTCAGACCTCAAGCACTGGTCATGGACCATTCCCTGCAGGTGGTTTGCAGGCAGTCACCCAGTTTTGGTAGGTAGGAGCATTTGCTCAGGTAGAAGTGGGCTGTTGCAAGCCTGTTGGCCTCCATGCCAAGTTTGCTGCCTGACATGAGCCCTTTCAAGAAACACTTGAGGAGCGGCAGAACTGTGAACCTTTTCTGCAGTGCTGGAGGGAGCAGTGAGATACCCATGGGTCTGCCTTCTCGCAACAGACGGGTTTTCTGGCCACACGCTGTTTTATATCTTGCAGATTACTGAGTTCCAATAATATCCTGGAAATTAAAGTTAAAATACCCTGGAAAAGGCAGATCAGTACAGAGAGAGATCCTCCTGGGAGACCAACATTAGGCTCTCTGTCTGTAAGATCATCATCTTGGGAGCACCTTCATCAGAGATGGGTTTCATCTCAGAAGTTGTCAGTTCATCAACCCCACATCTGCTTTAGGATACATACACTCCCACATGGGCAGTGCTGATTTCTCTCCTTTCTCTGCTAAGGGTCCTTAGGGTGGCTAATCCGTCTCCAGGTATCTGTGTTTGGCTAGATTAATATCATTCCACACCTCTGACCTCACAGAAACCTGTGCAGTGCTCACTTCTATAAGTTAATAGAAAAGAGGAGAGAAAATAACTACAGAAGTTTTCATTTTTAAGTATAAGAGAAAGCAGTGTGTGCAATGGCTGTTGCAGAGAACTTCTTTAAGAAAGACAGTCCTCAGCACTCTAAAAATAGTTAACACAGAACTGACTCGAAGCCTGTTTAAGTTAGCAGGAGATTTTAATTTTGAAAGGGTCTGGACTGAGGTCACAGGTGGGAATTACTGAATAACCGGGCCAGAAAGAAAGATTAGGGTGGAAAAGGATATGCTCCTGGGGAGAGAGGAGAGAAATGCATGGAAGGCTGCTCCAGAGCATCCAGGATAGGAGGCTCACATTCAAAGCACGAGAAAGCAACATATCAGAGGGAACTGAGTGGGGAAGCTGCAGGAGCAGAGCTCAGTCACGGTGCTTCAGCAGAGACAGGAAGATCTTGATGTGCCCAGCCTGGGGGCTGGTGGGATCATTCACCACCTCCTTCCCCCAAAAAGGCCAATGAAAGTCTGGAGGGCTGTGTTTAGCAATCACTTTCCTTCAGATTCCCCCATCTCATCTAAACTCAATGAGTTGTGCAGGTGAGATGGACCCAGGGGAAGTGAGGAAAGCAGAACTTCTGGCAGCCCATTTTTTCCTGAATCTTGTGCTGTTTTTCATGGGATGAGCAGGTGCTCCATGCTCACACCACCTACATGTGACACCTTCACATGAACATCAGCTGCAGATCTCATGGCTCACAGGATTTTAAGGGATTTGGCTTGCTCCATGAGAGTCAAAAAGGCATGACCTCCATGCCCTGAAAGGCTGAATAGGCGGCTTCTCTGCAAGTCAGTCCTTCAGGTGTGTCCTCCTGCTTAACTCATTGCCTTCGTTGTACTTTAGGTAAGATGAAACAAACCTGGTCAGGAAATCTTCCCATTTGTGCCCTGTGCACTGGCGACAGATGATGCTACCTAATGGATTCAGTCTTCCTTCACAGCGCAGGGTCAGCAGTAAAAAATTCACCTGTATCATGAATTATATATAAACCTTTAGTCTATACCACTTTGTTTAGAGCAGGATGCTGGGCAGAGAACTGCAAATTTGCCCAGCCTGAAAAAGGTGGGTTTGTAACTATTAAGACAGCTGTCCCTAGAGCCTGCTTCTGCCTGCACAAGGGGAAATGACTGCCTCGTTTTAAGGAAAAGGGCATGAGGAAGAAGAAGGATTTAATCATTTTGTGCCAAGACTTAAGGCAGGAACGAGACAGCAAAAGGCTGAAAGTGAAGTTTTCATTTCACAGGGAGAAGGAAACTTCCTTGGTCTCCTAACCCAAAATATTGAGGTTTCATCCAGTTAAGGTGGTATCTACCTCTTTAATAAGACTGTGACTCAGAGAGCAGGTGACAGCTGATTCTTTCTGCGTATAGAACTATAATCCTTCTCAATTATCAAAGACATAAATTACTATTATTTCCTTACCAGATCGAACATCTTCCTTAAATATGTGAAAGAAAAATTGTAGGCTGTCTAGTGAATTTTCGTCTTAGAAAAACTGCTTATTCTTAATATACAAGTTCAATGAAAGTTCAAAAGTTTATCGGTGCAAAGACTGTATTCTACTAATTTATCTGCCAGCTTCTCAGCTCATATTTTGATATTTGAATTAAGTGACATTTTTGTACTGCCTTCATGTAAAAGTAGTCAAACAACACTTTTCACAGGCCTATCACAATATCTATTGATCATAATCAAACTACAGATAATATTATTAGAGGGCTCCTGTGTAGGACAATTCGTCAATCGCCAGAACAAACCAATGCTGGCTGTCGCAGGATGCTCTTTTCCTCAGCCAACATAACTCCGTCAGATTTCACCCCATGAAGGACTGCCGTGAGGAAATGCTCAAGGGGTTTGTAAGTAAATCAGATATCCTTTGCAGGTAAATCAGATGTTTTCACACTTTCTGGTTTTTAAACATCTAGGAGAAAAACAAGGTGCGTAGAAGCAAGCATAGATTTGCTAAGAATAAACAACACCAGTCAGTCTAACACCACTTGATAAACAGTTTTCAGACAGAGAAACATGAATGATCCAATATTTTGATTTCAGGGAGATTTTCATACTATTTCATATGACTTTTTCCTAGCGTGACTAAGTAAGAATAGCCTGGATGGGGCAGTCTCTAAGATGGGGACAATATTATCTGAGTGACAAGAAATAGTACAAGATGTACTACTAAAACAAGTTGTAGGTAATGAGGTTCTGTAGGAGTCAGTCCTTGGTCCAGTTCTCTTCAATATTTTCAGTATCAAGGTATGTGGGGGAAAATAAAGTATTCTTATTAAATTTTCAAAAAGCACCTCACTAGGACTGACCACAGATAATTTGGAAGATAAAGCTAAAATTGGAAATTATCCTGACATTTGGGGGAGATGCTCTGAAAAAGTGGAGTGTCAATAATGTAAAATGCAAGGTACTATTCTTGGGAAGGCTTCATCAAATAAACATAGGATAAAGAACAGCTGGCAAAATACATGTTCTTCATGAAACCATTGGGGTACCCTTGTGAATCATGAGCTGAGGAAGAGGAAATACTTGCAAACCTAGCAAAAGTTATAGCAGTATAAACAGAAACTTAAGATGTGTGAGAAATCCTTCCAATCTGTTCAGCCCTGTGAGCCCAAACTGCCTGCACAGCTGCAGGGCTGAGTCCCATGTTGGGTGATGTCTTTTGAAAAACACATGGGTCAACAGTGGGAAGTGCAGAGGAGACCATTCAAGCTGACCAGGAATCTAAAAAGGAAGTGAACAAACCATCTGGGGTTATTTTAGCCTACTCTGCAGAGGACAGAGGGAGGAATCAACCCTAACAGACATAGCAACACAAAATTGCAGAAGGGGATAATTTGTTTTCCACACCTATGGTGACCAAGGCAAGTCTTGGGGTTAAGCTGGAGCACTTTAAATTCAGGTGAGACACTAGGAAAAGCCTGCTACTGGGAAAGATAATGAAGGACTGAACAGAAAGACTGAGCTATAAGGAAGGTCATCCCAGAAAAGGATGCATGCCTGTGTGTCCTGCGCGCTCCCTATGGGCTGATGGCTGGTAGATTTGTGCGCTTAGAGGGAGGAGTAAGATGTCACATAGTGCCAGCAGCTACTTCATAAACAAAACCCCAGCAGAATTTCCATTTTAACTATATTTCTTCCTCCCCTAACCTTACTGGCCTCAATCTTGACGGATTTTCCTAATGCCAGGTCTAGCCTATCTACAAAATCTGTGAAAAAGCAGAAATGAATTAAAAAAAAAAATCTGATTGAAAACCGTATCTAGAAAAGAAGTAAAAATTTTATTGGATGAAACATTCACTGGACTGCTTGAGCTGTGACTTAATACCTGGAACCAAAATTTATTTGCTTGTACAAGGGTTTTTTTGCCAAGAAAGCCATGGATGTGAGGATGACGATTACAGCATGACGAATGGCTGAAGGAAACTTAAACTTTGGGATGTTGTTGGGGAGTGGTGGGTCTTGCCTGGTTGTTTTTGAAGTCAACTTCTCAGTTTTTATCCTGCGAAACCGAAGTTCAGAATACTGATTGTTCAGTCTGTAGGGACATCTGTAGTCCTAGGAGGAGTCTTTCTAAACTCTCTCAAGATACCCTTCCACAGCTCTTCTATAACTAACACCTTTCCTCGGGACAGACGTCTTGGAGCGAACTCAGCAGAGTCATGCTGCAGTAGACTTTGGGTAAGTGAGAGGCGTGTGACTTGCATTTCTTTCTCTGACTCATAAGTCAACGGAAAAGATTTTAATGTGCTTGCAGTATATTGCTCCCCCAAATGGAATGTGAATTACGTTGCTTTCTATATGGCCACCCAACTGTGGAACGCTCTTCAGAGTGACAATTATAAATTAAAAATAAATGCATTTTTAAACAGGTTTCTCAGTTTGAAGCACAGTAACTTGTCTCACCTTCGAGACTAGCACTAGAAACATGAAAAAAGCAGGCACCATTCCCTGGTTCAGCGTTGGTGTATGGTGTAATAAATACTGACATTTAGTGTGGAAAAAAGTCCGTTCATTTTTATCATATGCAGTAACATGGAACAACATTATGTAGCAAGTTCATTGCCTCTGACCTCATGCTTGCTAAATGGCATCCATAAATACTGAACATGCCTGTGACATATTTTTGGTATCTCAGATTACACATTTCTAGAGTTTAGGGAATGCCTGACCAGGGGTGAACTTCTCTGGCACATCATCTTTTTTCCAGAACATATTGTTCTTGGATCTATCCCAAAACATACACAGGGATGGTCCAATTTTTCTGTGGACAGTCTTTTTCTTTTCCTTGGGCAGTTCAACTTTTGTTTTGGATGCAAACTAATCCTTAATGATATTGCCATCTAAGCCTGTTTAGTGTTCATCCCTCAAGAATAATAAAGAATATTCTAGAAAAATCCAAGCAATTCTAGTAGAATCAGCCAATGTTCAACCAAGCCATTTGTTTTGGATACTTCTTAATCCTTTCCTTTTGTTGTTGCTCAGATTTTTCATGGAATGCCAAAACACAGTTAAGAACACTCCTTTTCTATGTCCCTTACTAACTTATTACCAGTTTGTGAAGACACTCTCCTGTTATCCATGAAGATAATGAAACACTCCCCTAGGCTTCAATATCAGCAGAAAATTACCCTAAGTGAACAGTTTTGTCAGTTGGAAATTATTTATTTATTAAAGGGCTTACTCTTGTGAGTTACTGAACGTCTGCTAGCAAGGCCTGACGACATTCAGCTTTCACTGATGTCCACGGGGGCTGAGACCACTCAGCAACTTGCAGTACTCCATCAAAAGTAACAGAGAGAAGTGACTTTAAGTAAAGTGTAAACCACAAAGCAACGACTTTTCTGGGATCTGTATTTTTTTATCAGAGTATATAACCTGAATGCTGTGTGGAAATTATACCTTTTCAGCTACAACTTTTTTCCAAAGTTTAGACACATTCTTACACTGAGAAATGTTTGCCACATTCTGTTCATGCTCATAAGGTCGTGACTAAGATAAATAGATTTTAGAGAAACATTAGAGTGGGAGTATGTGGGAGGAATTTCATATTACTAGCTCATTTTTTAGCAGATAGAATTTTAAAAGCTTGTTGAATTTTGTGCTTGATTCCATTAGAAAGGAATATGACAATGGTTCCTATAGAATATACATCCTTATAGAATAACACAATTTAATTTGGTATGTAAATGGAATATATCATGGAAAGCTACTGAATAACATCTGAGGAAAACAACTTTAAATCCTGACATTTAGAAGCATGGCAAATGGATGTCGATGGCACAAGACTTTAAATAACTTTAAAAGGGTGTAAGACTTGGCCCAGTTTCTCTCTGAGCTAGTGACAGGAGTCCTAGTGCGTGTTAATGAGAACTGGATGAGGCATCAAGTCCCAAAGTCTTTCTTTGGCGTACCATAAATCCCCACTCTGGCACAACTCCTCCGACGCTGTGTCCTGGGCTTCCTGTGCTTCTGCTGAGACTCTGCCACTCCCACCAGCCTCTGCCAGCTCACTTCAGAGACTTGCGGCTGAGCCAAAGCAAGACTATTTCGTGTGTATTTCAGCTGAAATAACGGTTTTCTTTCGGGGAAGGTGAAGATCATATGTAGAAGCCACGAGTAAGACCTCGTCCAGTGAGATTTCCACAGGAGGGAGGGTGGGGAGAGACTGTAAGTGAGAACAGACCATGAAGAAACAGAGCATCCAGCTGATGAGTTTAGGCCTTTTCTCCAAGTTTTATCAGTCATATAGGTACAATCTGTTCCATAGACAAGCATATCTCTTGGTAACAGAGGAATAACTGCAAGCATGGGAACAAACATTCCAAGCTGTGGGCTCTTGAGGAGCAGAGAGCAGGAGCTGAACCTCAGCAAATGACAGAGAGAAACAGGACAGCCTTAGTACAGGAGTCAAGGAGAAGTCCCAGGCTGAGGAAGGCTGGAGGTGTTATCAACAACTGTGGAAACCAAAAGATAAGAAAGGGCTTAGCAGAAAAGTTTAAGTGGTTTTATGTGTCACCACCATCTGTTGGTTTCATCCCATCTTCCCCTCTCGCTGCATCTTGCTGTGAAAGAGTAAAGCTGAATTTGAGTCATGACTGTAATATTCAGTAGACCGAATATTACAGCCACAGGATAATGATTTTACTGAGGAGTGAACTCAGGAAGAAAGCTGTTATTCTAGAACGAGTATCTATCTAAATCACAAAAGCAATAGAAACAGATCTACAAGCAAAAAATATTTTTTTGTAACATGATCCATTTTGCCAGGACAAGGCCTTTTCTAACCCTTTAAATTATATTTCCTTAGGAACCCTTGGGCACAGGTTCAAAACTTGTACTTTTTCCATTGCACATTCTTCTTTATTTCTCGGAAGGGCTGTCTCATTAACCTTGCTCTTCCCTCACGTGCACTTGATAACACCTCCAGCCTTCCTCATCCTGGGACTTCTTTTTGACAGCAGCAGTTGTGAAGGAGACTCTTGAGATGCTCCTTTGCAGCCATCTGGAGAATTTGGGGGTGCCCTCAAAATGAAGGCCTGTTGTGCTATGCCCAGGGACTAGCCGTGCAGAGCAGCCCATCCACTGTGCCCCCACGATGGCTAATGTGGCTTGGGCACTGCTGTTTGCACTGGGAAGCTGAAAAGAGGGAGGGTTTCTGAGGTACCCTGACACTGAGGTGACTCTTCCAAGCATGGTGCCTAGTCCCTCTCTTCCCTCAGGCATGAACAAGGGCAGGAAGGGTTTTAATGTTGGTTTATAGACCCAATGAATAAATTTAACAAGGAAAAAATGGTTTGCTGCCTAGTGCTAGTTACGTGCCACTTCCAAGTCCTACTCATCAGCTGTGGTTAAAGGTTTGCCCAAGCAACCTGGAGATGTACTCAACCTGCATTTTCTGCTTTCAACCTCCTGTGCCTTTAACTGGGATGCTTATATTCACTCTGAGATTACTAAGTGAGAATACCTGTCAAGAAGTAATGAATATTTGCCAAGCAACCATGTTAATCACCTCATTTCAGTCTGCTTGTATACTTACAGCAACGTGACTGCACGACGAGCCTTGCTTGGTATTCCTGCAAAAAGTCGCACGAGCCACTGGGAGAATAGGAAAGCCTCCCGGGAAGACCTGGGAAGCACTGCAGCGTGGGGAGGAGAGCGCACTGTGACCCCCGGAGCAGGAGGCAGGGGCTGCTAGGAAGCAGATTTCCTCTCTGGAAGAGTTAAGTCGGTGTGCTTTGGCTTTGCTTGGTTAATTAGACAGATACCACATCTTCATGCTCATAGACGGTGGTGACTCACTTTAAAGGAAGGGCTGAGAAGTCAGGAAAAGGACAGAAGACAGAATAAAGAAAATCCACAGCAGGGTGTTTGCTATGCTCCAGTTCGTCTGCATTTAACCAAAGTTTTTTAATCCTCCTGTTGAGCTTTTCCATCACACGTTCATTTCAAATGCAGGCTCGGTTTTTTGAAGGGCACTTTGTAATGGTTTTATCCAGATTCAGATTATTTGCAATCCAGAGGGAAAGCATGCATTCTTTGCAAGGCAAGTAGAAAATATATCTGAACACAAATCAAAAGAATGATTACGGCATGCACTCTCTGTACCCATTACCAAATCCCCAAGGCTCTTTCTGTTTGTTTAGGCGCTTTTTCTTCTGCTGCCTCTGGTTGGACTGGGTGTAAACTCAGCAATGAATAAGAATGGTTAAAATGGATAACATAAAAAGATGTGACATTCTTGAAAGATCCCATGTTTCAAACTTAGATTCAAGTGAAAGCTACCGAAGGAACACCTCCCAGTGGTCTCAAGTAGATCTTTCTTCTGCATATCAGAGGTTTGCATATCCATCTGTCATAGGGTGCTCTTCTGATCTCATTTCAATCCCAGGCAAGCTCAGATTCACTGTGTAATGAAAAATGGCATTTGCACAAAGTGAAGAGAAAAAGCATTGTTCCTACAGCACATTATGTTTTACACTGCTCATGAGACCTTGTTTCATATACCATAAAAAAACATTATCTGTAACTTACTGTGCATGCTAGAAGAAGCAACATTATGCCTTTAAAAGAGATGTCTTGTTTCTGAAAACACTTTATCTCTCACATTTCCCTTCCCACAAAGTAACCTGTGTTTATAAGCAAATCCACTCAACCCCCTAATAATGACCTAGAGTAAACATCTGACATGCCCTGCTTTCAAGCTCCTCTTTGTTTAGGCATGAATTGTTCATTTTTATGTCTTTTGTATACTGCCTAAAGGAAAGACAAATGATACAAGGGATGTTTTACATTATCAGTTGTGGCAGAGGTTATGCCTGTGTTTATTTGATCCCCTTTTATTGCATTACAAATGGTAAGATAAACTGCTGGTCATACAGTGGTCATTAATTTCAGGGCACATTTTCACATTGGATTTTTAATTTAAAATGTATTAGATGCAAGATAGCCAGCTGTTAAGGTTCCCGGTCATTTGCAAAACCTGTGGCAATCTCATGTAATAAAAAATTTCTTCCCAATATCAGGACTCAACTCATTTTAAAATACTAGTGCCTACTCCGTTTGCTTTAGAAAGCACCTATTTTCCTGCCTGCCTGGTTTCACAGTTCAATCAACTGTGGCAGTTTTGGAGTGTCTCATCTCACCTAGCACACCCTCTGCTGCCATCCACCAGTGCCAAACAAAACAGCAATATTGAAACCTGTTAAATGTGAGACTACACAGGGAGAGGGGGGCAGGAGGGGGGGAGAAGAAAAGAGTGTGGCAGATACAGCCCTGTAAAATACCCATGTACCTGAGTGCACCCTCTGTCCTTGCCACAATTTTCTATCTTGGGAGAGCTTAATAAAATCAATACAGAACTTTGAAAGGGAAAAAATAACACAGAGAGTATGTGCTTTTTTTATTCTGGGCTTAAGATTTTTTTGCTACCTGACAGGACTCACTGTCATGTATGCTACTCACTTTATCTGAAAGTAGTTGAAGCACCAAACACAAATCTATCAATGAAGCAACTTGCTGCCTTGCTTTTCAGCTGTGGATCTTGCAAACAACAGCCAGTTTTCAGAGTTTCCTGAGAAAAAATGCTAGAAAAAATGTTTAAAGCAGAGGCTGTGCCTCAGCCTAATATCACCCTGAAAGCTGAAGTGCCAGCACAGCTGAGGGTGCCTAACGCTTCCTGGCAAAGGTACCAGTTTTCAGCCTCTCACGGCTTTACCATGGCTTGGTCTGGCACTTCTGTGCTTCCCTCTCCAGGAAGAAAAGAAGTATTTTTTGAACTTTCAGAAAAAAGCGTTCAGTGAGCTCCAAGAGTGAGGCTAGCAAACAAGAGGCAGTTTTGTTAACAGCCCTGGGTTTTGTTTATTTCATATCTTTGATGGCCTCTAGTAGTCTGAAAATGGGCAAAGATGCCATCAGTGACTAGGCAGGTGCCTTTTGCTGTCCTTATAGAGGACCACTAGGATGTGGCTAAATTTGAAGACCAGATGCTAATCTGCTGCATGCTGAAAGAATTAAGTGAGCTCTAGTCCAAGCTTTTCCCTTTGCAGTCTTTGGGATTTGTGAGTTGTTTCATACATAACTGGGAGGATGATACTTCAGGTAAATATTGTTCTCCTGATCTAGCACAAGAGAGGTGAGGAATGGCTTTGTGGGATGCCTTCATGTGCTCAGCTGCCGGCAGGTGAAGAACAATCTTCGAAGATGCTGCATTTTTCCAAGCAGGTCTTTGCAATAATCTTGACTCCTGAATTTCAAACCTGGCAAAACCCATGGCTGTGCCGCATCTCCAGGGGACTGGTTCCGAAGTGCAAGGAGCAATTTTTTCCCCTCTTCTGTGGGATCACCTCACTCCTCCCCACCAAGAGAGGGGGAGGGATTACCTAATTTTCAACACTGCAGAAGCAGATCAGTATTTTCTTTCCCACAGAAACTGTGCTTTCATTGCAAATGCTCCTGACATCTCCCCTCCTGCTCCCCCAAAGGGCTTTCCATCTGCTCCCCGGGGAGGCAGAGGGTGGGTGGTGACAGGGCCCTGGGGACCCAGGGCTTGGTGTTGCATGGCAGCACTCTGCGTGGGGAAAAGGACGCAGCGAGGTCAGGCAGGGGAACTGCAGGGTGCAGTCTGGGTGATTTCAGTGGTTATTTTCTTGCTCCTTATAGCTTGTGCGGTGCAGCTGAGCTGCTTCACAATAGGTGTAAGGTCTACTGGTTCCAGCCTGAGAGCACAGCAGGACCCTGGAGTTGAATGGGGTGCAGGACCCTGGAATTACACAAGGTGTAGACTCGGTGACACTGCAAGACATTGTGCATTTAGCTTTTTTGGCTCTTTCTGTGGCTGTGCCGATCCTCATCAGTGCAGCTGCACAGCTCTGTAGGAAGGGAAATGACAATAGCCTATTTGCAGGACTGTATCATCTTATCCTCAACTCTACTTCAGAATTACACTTCCCTGAGGGTTATATCCCACTGTTGATTGACTCTAAATAGCAGTAGCCAAGCTCATGGTCTTTGTTAAAATAAGTCTTACTTAGGGGCTAATATAAACAGAAAAGAAACCACATCCCTGCAATACAGGGCACAACATAGTTAGCAGGTGAGGTGGGGGAAAGAAGATTGAAGTAATTTTGTTTAATATTACTGAAAGTACAAGCAGGTGAAAGCAAAGTCAGTTATATTGTTTTGCTTGCTGCTATTTGCCTGCTCCGAGTGAGCTGTTTGTGCAGGTTGCTGTGCAGAGAGAAGAGGGGTGGCTGCGGATAGGCAAGAAGCCATGCAGGGGCTCAGGGCTTTCTGCAGAGGGAGAAAGGGGGATGATGGAGTGAAGGAGTTGGAAGGGCAGAATTCTCATTTCCCCTCTCCCTTTTTTCACATCCCTGTTCCCTGTTGGCAGGAGTGCATCAGCAGAGCCTTGCTGTGCCCCAGCTGCCTGTCTGGGGCTATTGAAGGCCATGACAGCAGCGTAACCGCAGCAGCATGAAGCACAGTGCCTGCTAACTGCCCGGATATTTGGCTGGCTGACTGGACCAGTTTGGCATCCCACACTGAACTTTGTGCTGTCTCATTGCAACGCTCCCAGTACCTGGTTGGGCTTGCCAGGAGGCAGCTTGCATGTGCCCGAGCCACGCAACAGGCCCAGCACCTGGTGTGGCCACAGCACACCATGCTTGCCTCTAGAGAAAAATCTGGGGCAAACCCAAAGAAAACAAATGTCTAAAATAAGGTTACTACTGTAACCATTTCCTTCCAGCCCTTAACCACCTTACTCTCCCCCAGGCTGCAAGGGTTTGCTCACAAACTGAAGGTTCCCTGTGACTATAACCCCCTCCCCAGAAAGTGCTCTGTCTGGGACAGGGGTTCTTCTAAATTCAGTTACCAGCATTACCTCCTTGTGCTCCCCCAGCTGATGCTCAGGCCGTGCAGCAACAGCTGGGCTGGTATTATCTCTGTCAGGCATCTAGAAAGTGGCAATTTCCCATCTAGAAAAACCCACTCCTTCCCTGAACATTAAGGTGAAACTTCTTCAGTTTTGAGTGCCAGCTCACACTGAACAACTGCTCTTCCTTCCAAATGAAAGTGGAGCAAATATTTGTTGCTGAATAATTCATTTGATCATTGTTGCTTCCTTCTCACCCCTCCCCTTCCCTCCCTTCCAGAAGCTGAGAGTCCTGTTGTTGCTGGTGATTCACCCCTAACAAACCCAGTGTCCCGTTGTGGGAGGCACAGAGACAAGTCGTTAAGTTGTAGAGGCAGACCCCCTGTCCCCTTCCAGAGATGGGCTGTGTTTTCTGGCCTCGAGGGCTGGGCTGTAACGCTTTGCATCACTGCTGTGTTCATCACAAAGATGACCGCGCTTTAATAGGGGAGGAAGCCATCCCTGCATAGAGCTGGTGAGTCTGTGTGGGTTTATAAAGGCAAGCAGAAGTCCTCTGGGGAGAGAGGCACCACGGAAATGTAAGATTATAATCGTTATCGCCATTAAACACACAAAGCAAGAAAATTAATATTTCCCCCCCCCATAATAAAATCACTCTTTTGTGGTGGAGTGTTGCAGCACATCTCACAAAGAACATCACACTAATGAGTTTATTAGGCAGTTGCAGGAGCAAGCAGGTAATGAAAGGGCAGAGAGGGAGACTTTCTTTTGTCTCTTGCTTTGCTGGGAGGAGTGAAAGGCAGAGCGGGGGGAAAGGGGAGATAAGAAAGAGCTGTCCTCTTACTGCAGTAGTGCTCCATTTGTTAGAAAGGAAAACGCCTGGAACTTGTGGTGGAAAGGCGCCTGTGTCCGTATTCATCCCAAAGTACAGAGGGTTTGATTGTAGCTGCCTTCTGTGTTTCCCCAAGGCAATAAAAGCGAGCGAGTTTCCTCCCAGCTGCCTTCACTGACTGGCAAAGCGCAGGGAAGGTGGGAACACAGAGGAGGGGAGCAGCGGCTTCCCCGGCTGGTACCTCCCCACGCAGCTCACAGGAGCTGAGGGAATTGGGTTCTTTTTGTCAGCATCAGCAAGCTTTGTGGCGGGCCTTACAAAAACACCTCAGAGCGTTGGATCCTGATTTTCTAAGGGCTTATTAGGCAAACACATAGCTGAAAATAAAAAAAAAAAAATGGAAAAAAAAATTTCTCTTCCTCCCTACTGTTTCTCTTCCCACTCTCAAATTTCAAATTTCTGAACTTGAGATATTTTTCTTTTACCTTATATTGTAAATTATGACTGACAACAACATGCAAGAACATGAGGAAAATAAAAAGAAAAAAAATATTTTTTTTTTCATGTATATGAATTAGCACACCAAGGAAATGACAGATATTAGCTGATGATAAATATGTATGAACATATAAATATATGTGTCTGGTAGCTGTTGAGTCACGTCTGAAGAGATTACTCATCGCTAACATGGAAAAAAGACTGGGTATTGTTCTGGTGATCTCTCACATAAATAAAAGCTATATAACTGAAAGCTGTCCAAGGTGGGTTTGAACGTGTATTCCGTAATTTTTCCATTTTATGTTTTCTTTAACAGTAATCAGCACCCAGAATGGTTTTAAGTTGGGCACGTTATTTGCTAGGTAAAGGGTGCTTTGGTGATTCTTGTCACGCTGAAATAAATTCTAAGCATTCCCTGTGAAGAGAAAAGAAATAGGCTTGGTGCCCTGAATTAGCATTCCGACAGATAGAGAACCGGCTTTTAGTATCTTCTTCCTCTTTCTGCCAGGTTTTTTCTTGAGGTATGCGGAGTGCAAGGGGCTTGGTCCGGTGAAACACCGTGTCGTGCTCAAACACCTCATCAGGTGCGTGTCAAACACCTTACCGAGGTTGGTGATGATCCCATTAAGAAGGAACGGTTTCACTGGTGGCTGCATCACAGCCAAAGGATTTGATCTGCACAATGGGCAGGTATAACCTCAGATATATGTAATTTGTACACATTCTTTTAATACTGTCAATTGTTACCATTTACAGCCTTTCCTGCTGAGCTTGTTCAGATTATTTATGGATTAATTGCCACAGTACAAGGAATGCAAATCTGCAGTCACTCCTCTCCTTTCCGGGTCCTCCCAATCTGTGGATCAGGCGGATGGGCAGGAAAAAATCGTCAAGGCGAGAGTGTGCAGACTGCAGACTGCCAGCCTCCTTGATATTGCATCTATTCTTCCATCAAAGCACTTACTCTGTGATGTGGCCAGTGCCCAGAAAAATCTCCCTGCCAGAAATACTGAAAGACCTACCACAAAAATGAATGAGGCCCAGGTATGTCTTTCCTTTAATTCATTAGTTCCAATATTTGTGATCCCCAGCAGAATAGATGGAGAACAAGACAAGGGTAAAAAGGTTTTTTTTGGAAGAAGGTAAATCAGAGAGAAAGGGGCTGCCATTTCTCTGCTCCTGTGAGGACAGGACTGCTCTCTGGTCTTCTGCTCCTCATCAGCCAATGGCAGACGTCATTGGTAGGAGATTGCCAAAACTCAATCCCGGTGTTCCTCATATGTACCTGGATGGGGTGCCAATTAACATGAGTCTTCTCCTGTTCTTGTTATGTACTACTGTCTTATTTACTGTAAAAGCTGTGTAGTTGGTTTCCACCTGACATTGGGACCTTAACTGGTGGCTCATCTCATCTCTGAAGCCCTTATGAGGGTGGCAGCAATACAGGTATTCAACATTTCAAACTGATGCCTTTTCCTGGTGACCTGCATACTCTTCTCTGAGATACCTGCTTTCAGATTTTAAGTCTTTCCCTCTCACTGGATGACAGCTTTGTCTGCCAAGTTTTGCTGCAATTGTTCAATTCTTTTAAACTCAGTTGCTGCTGAAGGGAAGGGTGGTTGGCTCATGCAGCCCTGCAAAACCTGGGACCTGGGGCCATGCCCCTTATTTTATACACCGGGTGATTCAGAAGGAGGCTGGGTGTGCAGGGAGTCCTGAATTTTGTGTGAGGCTTTCTTGTTTTCCAGGCTGCAGGCACTATGGGATTACAAACTGGATCAGTCCTTGAAATGAAGTTGACTCAAGCCACCTTTGATTCTGTCTACATAACAAAAAGTCAAGAAGATCAACAGATCAAAGTAGTCGATGCCCGAAGTCTACACAACAGGCATTTCAGAGGTTTTACTTTGAACTGGGGACAGCCTGGGTGTTTCTCACCTGTGTGGTTTAACCCAGCAGGCATCTGAACACCACGCAGCCGCTCGCTCACTCCCCCCTCCTCCTCAGTGGGATGGGGGAGAGAATCGGAAAAAAAAGTAAAACATAAGGGTTGAGGTAAAGACAGTTTAATAAAACAGTAGAGGAAAAAAAAGTAGTAGTAGTAGTAGTAGTAGTAGTAGTAGTAGTAGTAAGAATAAGAATAAGAATAAGAATAAGAATAAGAATAAGAATAAGAATAAGAATAAGAATAAGAATAAGAATAAGAATAAGAATAAGAATAAGAATAAGAATAAGAATAAGAATAAGAATAAGAAGAATAATAGTAGTAGTAGAATATACAGAATATACCAAACAAGTGATGCCCAATGCAATTGCTCACCACACGCTGACCAATGCCCAGCCCGTCCCGAGCAGCTATCGCTCTCCCCCTGGCCAGCTCCCCCCCCAGCATGACGTCCTATGGTCTGGAATACCCCCATGGCCAGTTGGGGTCAGCTGTCCTGGCTGTGCCCCCTCCCAGGTTCTTGAGCCCCTGACAGAGCAGGGGAAGCTGAAAAGTCCCTGACTGGTGTAAACACTGCTTAGCAACAACTAAACTATCAGCGAGTTACCAGCGTTATTCTCATACTAAATCCAAACCACAGCATTGTGCCAGCTACTAGGAAGAAAATTAACTCTATCCCAGCCAAAATCAGGACATCAGCTCTCAAGCATGCTGCTGCTGCTCCAAACCAAACATGCAAACCTAGCTAGACCCTGTCCTGCCCCTGTGACAGATACAAGTGGTCTGCAGTGTCTTTATACCCAGCTGAATTTGTTACTGGGATATAACAGGTAGAGAGGTGATGCCCCCTCTTCATCCATGTGTTGCCTTCATCCAGGTGTTCCTATCTCTCTTTGAACTAACCTGTCAAGCCTCTGCTTCTTGTCAAAGGATGCTTCTTCCCATGAACTTCAGTTCTGCTCTCAGAGAAATATTAATGAATAGGTAGGAATGCACACATTTTTAAAGTTTTTGCGCTAGTTTTGGAAGTGACTGAACTAGATTATTTCCCATCTTAACTAATTATAATTCTGTGCTAGTCATCCTATTTTCTGGTTAATATATGTAATTTTTTTACTGCCAGGTTTCCCATGATACTTTGAGGAAGCTCCCTGTAACTTCTGCAAGACGGTATCATTATTATCCTCATATCTCACTTGTCCCCCCCTTTCCACAGAGTCTATAAAAGCCCAGCAATGCTCAGGCTGCTCATTTGCTACAGGTGTTCCTACCCTGCTGAAAAAGAGTATTGAACAAGATGACAGCAGAGCTCAGCTTTTGTATGTATGAACGCTGGTGGTATCTGAAACCCGGAGAGGCAAAATTATTCTACCAAATTTTCTTTATTCCAGCTTCCACAAAAATAATTTTTAAAAAAGTCATGGTTTTCTTGCTCAGAAAACATACTTGATTTTAAGAATGAGGTGCTGTTGGAGGTAGAGGTGCCCCAGAAAATTTGATACTGAAGCAAAGCGATAAATAGTAAAGGAGTAAGACACCTGGTTCAGTGGAAGGCACCCAGCAGCATCAGAAGGCTTAAAGATGAAATGGCTGAGCTGAAGCAAACAGAACTTCACTGCAACTGCAAAATTTAGCTGAAAATTTATGCATGGAAAATGCTGTATTTACCTTCAAAAGTGAGTTACCTGGAAAATCTGGCATGCTAGTTTTTGAATTGTTTGAAATATAATTAAAACAATAAAAAAGCATTGAAGACCTCAATGGAATCCAAATTAGCACAGGTTCTTCAAAAGAAAATAGTGACTCTCTAATCTTGTAGAATGCGCTAATAAATTAGTAGGGGATTAAAATTATTTGGACTTTCAATAGCTTTTGGTATAGTTCACCAAGAGAAGTTACAAAAGGAACAAAGTGGCCAAGTACAGCAAGGAAAAACTCTCCTGCTTCGGAAACTGGCTAAAGGACACAAAAGAAGAAGAATAGGCTGTAAATTGCTGAAAAGGCAAAGGTTAACAGTGGGAACTTTTGAATGCATTTTTAATAGAACAGGTTTCTGCTTAAAAAAAAAAGAAAATTTATTTAAATCACATTCTCATAGGAATGTGTTAATTTCAATGAAATTTGCTATGGAAAAGGTCAAAATGAGTCATCTGAACTTTACAGTTTTAATTATGTTGCAATGTTTCATTTTAACTAGAATTTCATTTCATGACACGAACTTTTAAGGTTACTATTTTACTTACATTTACAATTTACTATAAAATTAAGAATGTTAAAGCAAAAATATTTGGGCAAATTTGAAATTAAACATATCAAAGTTACAGAGGAAAAAGTATCTTGATTGCCTTAAATGCTTTTTTCCCCCCAGATTTTTTGTTCTGCATGAAATTGAATATTTTTTTTTTGAGAAGAATTAAAAAAAAAAAAAAAAAGGAAGCAAGATTTCAAACTACTCTCATTTTCTTTAGGATGGTGCTTTGGTTCATTTAATAATAAAAAGATAGACCAAGTCCCACTCTAGAATTAGCATTCTCTAACCTATTTGTTAAAATATTAAAAAAAAAAAAGAAGCTGGAAAGTTGAGGTAGAGCTGTTGCAATAACCCTCACATTAACGTTAATCAAACACTGAAAAGATTTAGAGGAAATTGCCAGGCTGAGACCAGCAAGATGAACACGGGGCAGCAGTTTGGCAGGTAAGGTTCAGTGTTCCTGTCTGAGCTGTGAGGGGGGAATGGTCTGTCCTTTGCAATTGTTATTTTTCAGAAGCTAAGGGCATGTCTACGGGGCACATCCACAATGAGTTTGCTGATTCAGTACCCAACAGAGCTCATTCGTTGTGCTAATAGTGCTGTGTGGAGATACCAGTAGCCAAAGGAAGATATTCAGAAAATAGACCCAGAGTATAATTTTCCAAAGTGTGTAAAAGTCACTGGGGAGTCATTGTTGTGGACAAAGGGGTGAAGACCTTAGGTCAGCAACAGGAACACTCAGCAGCCCTAACAGGGCGTAAGAATCCATGACGAATAGCTTCACAAAGAACACACACGAGAACACAATGCAATTAAATAAATCAAGTGTGCGCTCTCACCTGGAGGGCTGTGTACAGTTCTCACTGCTCCGTCCCACAGAGGTGACAGAAACGGTGAAAACTCAGGGACAACTTCAAAGACAAGAAAGGTTCAGAGGGCTGGAAAACCTCTTGTGCCATGAGGTGTGGAAAAGATGAGCAGCACTCCTGTGTATGTTTTGCCCTGTAAGGAAGGGAGCATCCCAAGGTCAATAGGATGCCGAGCTCTGTCCCCAAAGTGAGCACCAGCGTTGAGGTATGTGTGAACGTGACGTGAGCCTGTGCAAAGAATGTGTGTGGTTCCAGCCTTGGGAAACACCTTCAGTGGAGCTTCCCTGTGCAGGCTGATCTGGCAGGCAAAGCACCAAAATGAAAGGGACAGTGAAAGTACATCAAATAACAAACAGTACAGAAAAGGTGTATGAAGGTTTAATAAAGCCGTATTTAATTAAGATAAAGGTGTCATGCTAAAAACGAAACAATTGCTTTTCAACACAGCATGTAAGCCAGATTACAGAACTTGATGCCACCGTGCAGAACTGAGCCAGATTTAGCAGAATTCAGAACAGAATTAGAAGCAGAGGTAGAGTGCAGGAACATTCAGTGGTAAAGTGTCAAACAGTTTTCAACCGTGCTTTGTAATGATAAATGTTCTTGCATTCAGGTATAGTCTTTCTGTAATAGTGTTTGGACAGAAAAAATAAGTCGATTATCTTTAAGACAGGGGTTTGGTTTTTTACATAGTATTGAAAGTCTTTGGACTTTGTGGAATTCTGGAAATGGTGGCAAAAAAATAGTTCACAGAGACTATTATTCCCAATGTATTTTGGGAATATTTTATTTTGTATTTTAAATTGTTAAATCAATTTAAGAAATGTCCTTGAGAGAACAATACCATCTGAAGAATTCTGCAAACAGACTTTAAATTATATAATAGTTTGTTTTAATTTGAGGCCAGTAAGTGTTTTCTATATGTGTAAGAATAAAGATCGATTGTTTCTCCCTGAAACGGGTTTGACTACTCCATAGTGATTACTCCATAGGGCTTATCTCATCCACAGGTTCTGTGGGGGAGCTCCTTGTCTCAGCTGTAGATCTCTCACATTATAGCAGGAAGGGCTCCTAAAGTCTTGGGGGTTTGCTGAGGACATTTTCCCCACAGAAGCATGCGGGAACCATGTTCAAGCACAGCTGCAGAGTTCAGGAGTGGGTGGCAGCCCTCTGAGGTATGGACCTCTCTGGGGTGGGAGAAGAGGCGATGCCCCAGTTCAGCTGATGCCTGGCAGGGTGTGAGGCTGTCCCACTCCTCCTGGCGCAGGTCTGCACCATGAAACTTCATCCTCTAGCTTTTTGGGGTGACTTCTAGACAAGATTTGTGGTTCCACCCCTGTTAAGCACATCTTATGGCTTTTCTCTATAAGCATGTTTTAAAAAAAAAAAACAACAAACTTTTGTATGCTTGAAACAACTACCAAAACCTCAGCGGTTTTCTGCAACTAAACCAACCAACTCAAAGCCAAGTTGAAAGGGGCTGTGGGAAAATAATACCCATGGGCAGTGGGAGGCTCCATGCCTGGTTTGGTGATGTTGCTTTTAGATTCACCTTTGATCTAATGCCTGGGCAGCTCTATCTGTTTCTAAAAAAAAAAAACCTTTCTGCTTCATGAATATCTTTTTAGCTAGCTGAAAGTGTTCTCATGGATTTTTAGATGAAATCAGCTTGTCTGCAAATGACTGTATATGCCTTGTGCAAATTTAGGCTCTGCTTTCTGGCCTACAGAAGTCTTAACTACAACTGCTTAACCATTTCAGTTTTTCCTTATGGATTAGAAAAACACCACAGCCTCTTGCTATGACAAAAAAACCCCAAACAAACAACCACCATAATTTCTTCTGCACTGCTGCTGCATACGGAGGCTTTTTTGAGCATGTAGTAGATATCCATGTGATTTAAGTGAAGCTGCCTATTTTTAACACAATATGAAATCTATATGAATATAAATACATTCCATGTGG
The DNA here is from genome assembly GCA_018403395.1 of Gorsachius goisagi. Lineage (NCBI taxonomy): Eukaryota > Metazoa > Chordata > Aves > Pelecaniformes > Ardeidae > Gorsachius > Gorsachius goisagi. Next base: position 22,149 of record BOSO01020008.1, read on the forward strand.
CACTTTGTGGTACTGTTTTGAAAATATTGTAATAATTAGTGAGAAGCCACAGTCAAAAACCTCTTAATTCTGTGCTGCTATCCTCCCATTCCTCGGTATCACAGATGAAACAGAATGGGTCACATCTGCAGTATTATGTAGGGGTTGGTTTGATATACAGTACTGCATTATACACATATTCAAAACTGTAATAACACTAAAGCGTGAAATAGATTACTTCTGAAAATATTCATGGCAGGATGTAGATGCAGCCTCTTGCTCCTGAGCCAGCATATACGTCTGGATCAATGACCAGAACTGGCAGGGGTCTGCTGGAAGGAATCCATTACCACAGGGTCTGCCACGACACAGTTTTGTGCAGAGAAGCTGAACAGTGGGATAGGAGCTATCAAAATATATACACAATAAGTCACCAGCAAAATTTTGCTATGTTTGGTTTCCATAACATTTTTCCTCCATCGTCACCTTCTATTACAACTGACTTTTTTTTTTATATAGCAGAACAACAATAAGGAAAATGTTTTGCTGGAGCCTAGGCCTTTTCCACTGTGCCGCTGCCCTTGGAATCAATTTCTTTATTCTTAGCCTGACCTTGGTATCCATTTTCCTCAGTATTCAATTCAGCTGTAAAATCTTGAACTTCTTTAGACCTTCCCCCATCCCCCAGATACCCAGTGCAAGGGACATTTGTACAAGGAAACTGGAGACTGAAAGGCTCTTGCAAAGAAAAATTGTAACTAGATAAACAGACCCTGAATGCACTCAGTCTAACATATGCCTCATTTACACAAAACACCATTAGCCCGCTCCTGTTTGCTCAGAGTACAGCAGAAGCAACTTCGCTTGCATGTCTGAATAGGGTGCTTTAGATAATACCATGTGTCTTCAGACATGCAAGGACTATTTCCGTAATATATAAGGAAAAATGTTGTATTTAATCCATCACTAGTGGGTTCACGGAGCGTAAGGATTTGATTTCTTTTTTCACATTCTTAACTCGCTGCCTTCATTAATATTAGGCTGGGGCTGAAGTGAAAATGAAGTGCCAATTTCAGCATATAAGCTAGGGAAGACAAGCGACAAATAAAACAGAAAAGAAACCATTTTACCAGCCAAAGAAATAAAAACACATTTAATATGAATAATCTGCATTGCAGAAGCTCTTGCTGTCTCTCTGTGCTTCATGAGAGCCCCACTGGGTAGCCATAGGTGAGGAGCAGCCTGCTGCATCTTGGGGCTCTGGTCACTTGGCAGAGGGGAGTGAGGAGGGCAGGGTGGGCTGCTGTGCGGTGGCCAAAGCACCCTGTCGGAGGGGTGAGCGGCAAGCGTATGGCAGCCAGCAGGGCAGCCACAGCCTTGAGCCAGGCATGGCAAGTCCTTCCCCAGAGGGTCTTCCCGTGCAACTGATGTGGCTCCCAGAATAGCCGTGCATGCCAGGAGTTCAGCAAAAGGAGAAAAAAAGCAATCAATCAGGGAAGTCCAGGGAAGATGCTCGCTATCCCTTGCTGGCTCTGCTGTGTCACCACAGAGAGACTGGTTGCCAATTTGCCAGCAAATGCCTCAAGCAGTCCAGTCCCAACAGAAGCCATCAAAGAAGTGCTGTAAGATCGTGTTCAGGACTCTTGTTGGTTTACAGAAGATGCAGCACAATGTACCAGCATGGGGTGCTCTGCCACAGTGCTACCCTTCAGCTTTCTTCCTGGGCAGGTTTCTCTCAGGGTGCATCCCATGAGTGAGGGGCAGGTGCAGAAGGTGCCTGGGACCCCTGCCTGGAAAGAGGAGTAAGTGAGGTCTAGTTGCAGGACTGGAAAGTTTCTCACACGTGTGTTCGAGTCTCAGCAGTAACAGCACCTGCTCTTCCCCTGGGATGCCTCCTTCTCTTCACATCTCCAAGCCAGGGCTGGCTGGCCTTCACCAACATGAAGATGCCTTCCCTGACTCCAGAGCAACTGTGTGGGGAAAAAGCAAGGAGCAAGCCTGAAGAAGTGTTACCAACTGTATTAGCATGAGACTTTGAAATAAAAGAAATATACCTGGTGTGACAAGGGAGCGCAGCTGTACTGGTGATGTAGAGAAGCCCCATGCCTGGCCAGCGCTTGCAGACATCAGGACTGCAGGATGCTTCATACTGGTTACCATGGCCAAGCAAGCTGTTAACAAACTCATTGCACTTTAGCAAACAACTAAGACAAACTTTGCAGAGGGGCTGCTTTCACTTACAAGCTGCTCTTGACTGTGCTGCATGGCACTGAGGGTGCTGCTGAGGCAGCCCTCACCCCTCAGGGGATGCTCTGTGCCCTGGGACAGGGTTGCTTTCCTCAGAACGACAGTGCTTTTGGGGGCCAGGGGTGGAGCATGGTCACCTCGGGGCTGCCAGACTGTCCTCTGCCCACCACAACTGCCCAAATCCCACTGCTGCCCCCATCCAAAGGGTGAACTAATAACCAGAAAACAAGACAGAAATGGGGTCCAGAGGGATCTCAGCATTTGAATGTCACCACGATCACACGGCGCAGGAGAGTAAAGGTTTCTTCTTGTCCCTGTTTACCGCTGTCTGCACATTGACTTGTTTCCTGACACATGAGCCATGACTTGAAAGGAATTCAGGCTCCAGCAAATTTTGCATTGTGCTTCAATGTGGCCTCTGGGATTGAATAAGGGCAGATCTATTACACTGTTGCCATGGTGACCCTGGCAAAACCATGAGAAGTAGCACTGATGCTGGCAGCCCCGCACGGGGTGGTGGGACAGGCACAGCCGGATGTGGGGACACCCCAGGGGTCACAGCGCCCACACGCCCGTCTCGCCCATGCCCAGCAAGGACCTGGCTGCAACAGGCGGATGGGGCGGCAGAAGACAGTGAGTCCTCTCCTGGGGTCTGGCAAAATTAGTCCTTAATTTATTTCAGGGGGGAATCAGGCTCCTGCAGTAAAAGTGAGAAGGGTGTCCTTCGCCTCGGCTGGTACAGGCGGTGTGAATCCCAGCATCTGGCTGCTTAGGGATCAGCGGCAAGTCTGTAAGGACAGCCTCACTAAGGAGGGTGATAGCAGTGATGGATTTTAATCATTAAAATGATTTTATAACAAAGAAACAAAGGACGCTGATCTTCCTTTTCTTCTTCTCTTGAGCAATCTTAGTTTTGCAGATATTGATTCTTCTTGCTCGGATGGACTTTATTTATTTTCTGTCATGGACATGAATGTTTAAGTTTCGTAAATTCTATTTTAGCCTTTTTGCCTTCATCTTTTTCCCTTTTGCATGTTCAGCGATGGAACTTCCTATTTCCCCTTTTTGGTCTAGCAACGATGCTACAGTTTGCTGTGAGCTACAATCATGGCAATAGCTTGATTCAAAGCATCTCAGCTTCAGCATACAGTAACTAAGCCCAGGACTGAAAAGCACTAACGATGGGAGACTTGCCTCTGACACTTGATAAGATTATTATTATAGAGCGCAAAAAGCTTTTGCTTTCTTTTCTGCTGCTTTGCAGACCTCATAAGGGCCCGCTCAGATTTCTGCATAGTTAATTTGTCAGTTTATAAATTACCACATTACGTTGATGCTGAATGCTTCAAAACACAAATATATGCACAGAGGGCTTGAATATTTGAAGTGGTTTAGTACTATAGGGAAATAATTTTGTTGTCAAGCTGTGGCAGATATAGAAGTGCTAGGGGATACATGACCATTTCATCAGGACGGTGTCGATGATGGCCTATGAACATCCGAGGGGGGAAATCATCTTTTATCACTATTGTGTACCATGCAGGTCCAGATGGAGGATAAAACATGCATGAGTTGCCCGCAGCTCTGAAAATAATTATACTCATTTGCCAGAAATGTAGAAAGTGCATCCAACCAAGTTGCCACCCATCATAGTGACACTCCGTTTGCATACTGATGAAGTTTAAAGCCAGAGACAATGGTGCTGATATCAATAGCAGAGGGGGCTGGGAATCACCAATGCTATAGGATTAATAGCACCATCATTTTATATTAAGCAGCATTTCACTTATGCTGGATATCAAAAAACTCCTCGTGCTGATGCTTACCTAGCTGTTTACAAGATTGGTGTGGTTTAAGACTCCAAACATTGCAAGAGATTCTGGGGAGTGGGGAACGACCCCCTGTGAAGGGCTTCTCGGCAATTACGTGCGATGCTCTATGAATGTATACACAGATCTAAGCATGCCTGCGTGTATGGCAGGGGAGTCACACATTCACAGCCTCACTCCAGAAGACTGCCCTGGAATATGAGCGAAAGATAATATGCACATGCTAAGCTCTGGTGCCACTGCAGAGTAATTGATGAATGGGTTTTTAAAGTGTAGAATGAGAATGAATACAAGTAGGACCCAGGAGAATAATTCTTTATATTGCAATCAGCACTGCTTATATATAGTTGGTTTAATAGTAGAAATCAGCAATAAAGAATACAGACTTTATTATTTAATCCTTACCAACTGAAAATTATTTTGGAATACTTGTTCCATGATTAGATATATTATTTTAAAATTGAATTATTTTGGGGCATTATTCAGTTTTAAATGACCATCAAGTAAAATAACCAATCAATGCTATCATAAAGTGAGATGATTTCCACGATTTCTTTAAATAATTAATTCAAGTCATATATACATATATAGACACTACGATGTATGCATAATATGTATAGATGTCATTTGGGCTGTTCCAGTACTCCTTGCATTCCTTAAAATATTCCTGGTTAAGTACTATCTCAATATGTCTTCGCATATCTGCCTGTTATCACATTGCTAGCTAAAGTATGTCTTCAAAACTAAAGTAAAATAAGCCCGGAAGTAGTTATTTTATTCATTGCTTTTTATAAGACCTTTTCCTATTCTAATGAAGAACCTTAGGTACAGGTGCAAATATGTTGGCAAATATTAAGAAAAGAATGTTAACTTGGCACATATTCAAGTGCAGGCAGAACGTCTTGCTTATCTACCGCAAGCTAGAGGACACAACTAATGGGTAAAACAGTTACGTATTATAAAAACATAGTTTAGGCTTCCAATTTTATTTTAGTTCTGGCAAAACTAGTATGTAATCACTGTAATGACATGAGGACCCAAGATGATCTCTGATGTAATTCCATAGATCATTTATGTGACACCCAGCAATGAATCAGGCCCATGTGCTTTATCGTTTGATAGAATCTCAGCAGTTTGATACTTTATGCTTTCAAGGCTTTAAAAAATATCTTTGGAAGAAAAATGGATGATGGAGTAATGAAAGCGTGTTTTCTCAACCCTGTAGCAGGTTGATCTGGATCTAAGTAGACCACTAGGCAAAATTAATTCTTGTCTTGTATAAACAAAAAGAGTGGAGGAACTATGGACCTTGTGGTCTCAATGCTTGCGGACCCATTTCCTTTTCTTGGTGTCACATTTCACTAAGTGATAATGCAGTTTTTATAAAGTCTGGCTGTCTAGAGTCTGCAGGACAGCGAACATTAATGCTGCTATTAGTGAACACTGTCTTATTAACACACGCTCTATGCTAGTTATAGGGACGTTCCTGGCATTCAGCGGAATCAGAAGAAATATCTTGCAGTTATTTGGTCAGCACAAAGCAAAGATGGTGATTTGAATAAGGTAGAATATAGGAACTGAGATGCACCAAGATCAGATGTAGAGTAAATTCCAGGGCCAAAAGGATTTAAAAAATATTTGAACTAAGGATAGCATAAAGCAATTAAAGCTTTATTATGAAGAGACATTTCTGCCAGAAAAGCCAAACAAGGTCACGAGATTATTTTCAGATCCAATTTGACAACATAATCCAACATCTAAATGGAAAAAAAAAAACAAACCACAAAACCTGAAGGAAAAAAAAAAGTCTAAATTACCTCAAATGTAAAACATGACTTTGCTACCAGTCAGCTACTATCTGACTGGCCGGAGAATTTTCCCATGAGAATCAATACCTTCAAGGAGCTCTGAAATGTACCAGTGGGACCAGCCCCTGCATCGTGCACTGGGCCAAATGAAGCAGAAGTCCGTAGATGCCTTGATTCTGGCCAGTGGCTGAACATTACCTGCCACTACCTATAAAGCAAACCTCAGAAAAATTCCCAAGTGTCAGAAGGGATCAGTTAAAAACTGCATCATGAAATTGCTGAATGTGCCAAGGACCACTGGAGATGGTTTAAACAGGACTTTGCCCCGTCTCTGCAAGCTGTAACCACTAACAAGGAGGGTAGAGATCATCAGAAATAGCTTTATTTCTGGCTATCAGTGGTTCTCAGATTCTTGATGTTCTCAATAGCTTTCAGTTTACCCATGCAGAAAGGGCTAACTATGAAACCGTCATATATAAATTTGAGGAATCCTGTGTATTGGCTTTCCTAAGACTGTTCAGCATATGTTTTTTTATGTTTTTAAGTAAAGACAAGAGGAAGAAATGGAGAAAACTGAAGTCTTTCAAATGATCGAACCCTGAGGGGGCAATCTCACTGTTGGGCTGGAGGGGTTAACTGCGTCCCTGGTTAGGGATGAGGTTTTTGTGCCAGACACTCTGGGGAACAACCAGAGGACCCAGAAATAAGTGTTGACAAGACAGTCAGAATTTCCTAGGGGAATGTAGTCGGCTGCTTCCACCTGAAGCTCAGGGAAAGCAGAGAGTGCTGTATGCTGTGAGTGCTGGGGAGTCTGAAACGGCACAAAAATAGACAAGTGACAGAAAGAGTCACCAGGATCAAAGTTGGAATCCATAAAAACTAACACTGAGCTGAAACACTATAGCAAGTCAAGACTGCGCCTAGCATTTAAAAAAGGAGGTGTTACAATGGATCATACAAAATTTTTCCAAGGATTTGCATAGTGTTCATCTTAGAGACGATGGCAGCAGCACCATTAGCTCACAGAAAATCCGCTGCAAAGCATTCACCAGCAGCATGGCTCAGGGTGAATGGACCATTAACTTATACTAGACATCTATAAATGCTGTCTGGGAGGAGACATATAGTCCAGCCTTCTGCTCAGTGCAGGACTTCCATCATCACCAGGTCAGGTCTGCCATGGCTTTGTCTACTCCAGCCTTGAAAACCTGCAGGGACAGAGATTCACCAGTATCTTTCACTGACCTGCCCCAGGGCTGCGCTGCCCATGTTGTCAAGCTGATCTCACATGGATCATTCAGTAATAACAGGATGGGAACATGCGTCCACAGTGCTAGAAACCGTGATGCAAGCATGGCAAGGAAAGCACAGACAGCAAAGGTGACTAATAAAACTGAGAATCTTTTTTTTTTTTTGAACAAGGATTTTTTGGTCAAGGATACCAAAGAGACATGAAGGCAAACCTTAAGTGCTTTGCAACACTGAGATAACTATTGAAGTCCCCCTCTGAGCTGAATTCTGTCTTATTCACAGATGTTTCCAAAGAGCGTGCTGGTGTTGTGCTCATACCTCTGTTGACCTAACTGGAGAGTTTTAATGTATATGCCATAGGCATCAGTAAGAACTGGAAGTCAGTACACTTACACAGGCAAGGGTGCTTAGTCCTTGCATGTAAAAGGTTTCAGAACTTTATTTCTGAGAGGCCAATGTCAGTGGAGAATAATTGTATAACATTTAGCTTGATGACCAAAATAAGCTTCACAAATGTTATCCAAGACTAAAGGGATTTAATTTTCTCTGAAGATTTACGATTTGCTGTTTGAATGCAATACTGGGAGAGATCTGGCTATTGCAAAAGCACTTGGTAGAGCATTTGACAATAGCAGTAGAACAAAATCCAGGGAAAGATTTCATATCAATAAGTTGTATCAATCAGCTTAAAAAAATATGTCAAATGAAATATGGATTTTGTCTGCCAAAAATACAGCTGGAAGTGAGACCAGACTGGTGGTGGACATGAAAAGTGGAGTTGCCATAGATGTGTTTATGTCTTTTGGAAAAAGCTAAATAACATAGGCATGTCACAGACGATTGTTTCCACCATAAAAGGCAATATAACTAAAGATGTGATCAAGCATATCATGCATATCACAGCTGTTATTATTAGATGTAGAAACCAAGGGAAGGGAAGGGAAGGGAAGGGAAGGGAAGGGAAG
>BOSO01020008.1:30446-44163 GCA_018403395.1 Gorsachius goisagi
GAAGGGAAGGGAAGGGAAGGGAAGGGAAGGGAAAGAAAAAAAGAAAAACCCAACCCAACCTAAACCAATGATGATTTGGGATCCAAGAAACTATATCCATTTGAGAAAAACAATGCTATTTGAAACTCTGGCTACAAACAGTATCAGGGCCAGAAAAGGAAGAGCTGATGTTGTGTGATGGTGTCTCCTAAAATGGATACAAACTACTGACTGTAGCTGAGCCATTCTCTCAATCCCAGAAGCCATATAGAGATGAGATCTAGAATTAAGTGTTTTGTCAAGGAAAGGTGTCACAAAAGCTTCAATCATTCTTGCTTGAGATACCTGACAACAGGAGAATGGTTTGGACACGTGCAGAGGGTTACCACTACGCAGTGGTTAGCATCTCTAGTTATCTTAGTTAATACATGGGTTATAAAAATTTGAAAAGTTGCATGAGAATGATTGTTAACTAATATTGATTATGTGTTTAATTGGAAGCGATAAGTGTGGGGACTTGAATCTTGAAAGGCTCCAATAGCACCTGGCTGAGACAGGGGACGGAAACTTTTTTGTTGCACGTATTTGATGAGCTAGGGCTGAGACTGTGAGTGGGCGAGTTTAGTCAGGCTCTTGATCCTGAGTAATAATGAATAATGCAGCCATCTAAATACTGCATAGATAAAAGCTGAGTTTCCTGGCAGATCTGGTACTTCTGACTAAGGGATAACATGGCTAATATCTCCCCAGGGGTTAAAATCAACAACAAGGACTGGTGTCAGTCAGTATATCTAAAGGGCCCTGGTAACAGCAAGTCCCACATCTGTATCCAGAAGCATAAGCTAGCTCTGGTTCTCACAACTAATCAAAGAGATCAAGTTTTTGTAATGACCCATTTCTTCCCACTCAGAAACAGGAGTAAAACCCTGGGAATGTGAAACCTAAATATAATTTAATTGGGGAAACAAACAAACATAAAAGACAACTAAATATACATCTTACATAATAAAATCGTGAAAGAAAGCATACATCAGCAAAGAGCAGAACGTTGGCTTGCTTTTGGAGAAGTAAAATAAAGAAAATAGAAATATAATTTACAATTATTACTAAATGTGACAAAACATACCAGTGTTGCAAGCTACTCATTCCTAGGAATGACAGGAAAAGGGTTGAGAGATGAAGCTGACTATAATGAGAGAGGTGTCTTTAGGTGGGATTGCAGGAGTGGGGTTCCTGTTGTCTTTCTCCCTCCATAATAGCGGGGGGAGGAGGGGCATGTTGTAATAATGAGGATATGAGGTATCAGTGTATTTCAGTTTTTATTATTCCAATTCTGGGCAAATAAATCATTCCATAATTGATTAGTCAAAACCTCCAGACTGTCGGTTCTTTCGACATTCATTTATCCATATGCATGCAATGAATGATAAACTAAAGAAATCAGAAGCCATTGAACAGAAAATTCTCAAGAGACACTACAAAGTATAATGTATCTAGACCTTAATCCAGATTTTGCACACAGTTCTGTGCATCCAGATGAACGACTCACTTGAAAAATGTTCATCCAAATAGAGCACATAGTGAGAAAATGAGACCCAAATTTAAAACAATGCATCCAAGCCTATGTCAGCCCAATTTACTTCAAGGAGTCTCCAAACAGGTCCACACACATGCACAAAAACCCATCCATCTGTGCAAACCTCATGATCTCAACAACTTGATATTAATTTCAACCATTAACAAACACTTTTCAAACGTCATTCAACTGTCCAAAACCCCCAGATCTTTAACAGCCAAACAAATGGAGCCCCATCTGAAAGCTGGAAGAGCATGAGGCGAAGGGGTATGCCACCCCCACCACTGGTCCCATCAGCGACTGCAGGCGCATGCCTGGTGAGCCACATCTTCCACTGACCCTGATGTGGCTGAATGCCTGGGGAGTAATTTCAACAGACGCAAATCAATATTGCTGTCAGGCATCAGTATATCTTGTAGCAATCATTTCCCTGGATGAGATGTAAATAATTGTAGCTGTTTCTACACTGGCAGATCAGCCTGCACTCAGATGCTGGAAAGTGTCTTAACAAATCTTCTTTAAGCTGTGGGTTTAATTCACCGCTTGAGATTTGGCTCTCTGGGTGCAAGGAGCAAGTGGTCAAGAGCAGGCACTGCAGCAGTCCACATTGTGCCAGAAGGTGCAAAAGGTAGCCAGGACTCAAGTCTTGCACAGAAGCATCTCCTAAACATGCAAAGCTCATGTGAACACTTACTGCAGGAGACAGATTGTTCACTTGCTCCCCCAGTCCCCCTTCACATAGCTACCTTGCCCAGCTTTAGAGATAAATCAAACTTCCAGATCAAACTGAAGTGCTGTTTGTTCTGCCTACCTCTAGCTTCACCTCTACACAGGTACCTGTTTAAAGCAGAACCTCAAAATGCAAAGGGATACATCAAAACTTTGATAGGAAACCACAGCTCCTGGTGCAGTCTACAGTGCACTGGCACGTGAGGAGGAGCCAGGAAACCTTCCTTCCTGGGGACCCTGCAGAGGTGTTGCAGTATTTCTGAGCTGTTACAGGAGAAACATATAATATGAAGTCAGGTGGAAGGATTCCTTCATGTTGATTTAGTCTAAAAGTCTTCTGAATTAATTGCTTGAAGCAGTTAGGAAAGCTGATAGAGTATAATATCACAGAATCACACACAGATCACAGAATGGCGGGGGTTGGAAGAGACCTTGGGAGATCATCCAGTCCAACCCTCCTGCTAAAGCAAGTTCTCCTAGAGCATGGTGCACAGGATGTCGTCCAGGTGAGCTTTGAATATCTCCAGAGAAGGAGACTCCACAAGCCCCCTGGGCAGCCTGTTCCAGTGCTCTGTCACCCTCAGAGTGAAGAAGTTCTTCCTCATGTTCAACTGAAATCTCTTGTTTCAGTTTGTGCCCATTGCCCCTTGTCCTGGCACTGGGCACCACTGAGAAGAGTCTGGCTCTGTCCTTGTGACATACACCCTTAAGATAATAGTTGGAGAGGCACTTTCATTCGTCTTGGTGAAAACTGTTGATTAGGCTTTAGTATAGCACTGCACATGTCAACAGCCTACAACATCACTGTTAGCACTAAAGAAGTATCTTGCCATGTGGTTGGGCTTAACATGGAAGGAGCCATATGGTCTGGAAACAAATTTAGCATATCTGAAAACAAAAAAAATATGCTCAGGAGCTATACAGCACATCCACATAGACATACCTGGCATCTCTCTTGTGAAACAAAAACCTAAAAGTCACCCTAGCAATAAGGTATTTCTGAAAAATAGGTCTTCAAAAAGCAAAGTATCTCTGGGCCTTGGAAACTCTACCCTCGTAGCTCTACTGGCTCCTCAAAATCCTCACCTTGCCTTAGCAAGCAGTCTATACAAAATTCTGGGAAAAGAAAAAAAATATATAGTAACTTATTTCTGAGTAGACAATAAAAAGAACCCCATGAAACTGATAGATTTTTGTGATCAGGAATGTTATGAAAAAGCAGGCAGAACTGCAATTCTGTTTTTTTCTAGGTGCTCAGCAGAAACAAGTTGGAGCAAAGTAAAGCCTCTAGGAATTGCCTCACATGGAATGAAACAGCAAGGCAGCATGGAATCGCAGGGGGACAGGGCTGTGGGAAGGACCATTATTCACATCAGGTGTGATTATGTTATGCTGCGTTGTTGAGACCACATTGAAAGGACTATTTGTCTATTGTTTTCCTGCACCCTGTTTTTATGAGGTCAGGCTGTTTGGAGCCCCTTGGATTACATCTAGCTAGAGAAATACGGATGACTATTTTTAAATTGGTTAACTGTGCCCAGGACTGTCCTCTCAGACTGCTGAGCTCAGTGTTTTGTTATAGTGTTCTGCTTTTCTTTTTTTCCTTTTTTCCTTTTAATATCCTTCTGACACATAGACAGTTTGTATAAAAATGCTGTAATAGCACAATTCCTAGTCCTATACTATTTGCTTTTCATATTGGGGCTGGTAGATCAGTATGAATTTGATCTATGTTATTTCTGTTAAATGTTTTTGGTCTTTCAGTTGCAAATTGAGATTGGAAGAGGATGCCAGGAATGGATTCTTTTTTCCCCTCAAAATAAAAGAATAAAAAGATCAGTAGGCCCATCCTTTCCCTCACCTGGGGCCATCCTGTGCCAGTACACTGGGAAGCACTTGTGGCTCCAGTAGCAGGTCCTGTTTCCTCAGGGGTGGTGGTGCACTGTGGCAGGGACACCCTGGGTGCTGTGTCCTGCTGATGGGCCCCCCAGCCCACTGGCCATCCTGCCCAGCTACCCCAGATCTTGTATTCATTTGATCCCTGTTTAACTCCTTGGTAGTCATGGCTGTCTTTTATATTCTCATGTCATACCAGCTTTTCAAATCACAAATCAAAATGATCATCAAAAGACCCATCAAAAGGTCCAGCAGACAGCACAGGATTGGGTGATCTATGGCTTTGGGGGTTCTTTGCTAATTTGGGCAGTCATCACCTGTTGTGTGTATTGCTGTTATGGTTGTAAGAATGAATCCTTGCCTGGAGGAGTTTACAGTCTAACCATAGGGACAAGGTAAAGATGCAAGGGGAAAAAAAGATGGGAGGTGTTGGCCAAAGTGACATGTTTTGTTAGTGGCTGATCTAAGATAAGAGCCCAGATTTCCTGCTGCTTAATCTCCATATTGCCATTCATGTTAAGTCTTTTGTATTCATACAGCACTGTTTGGGTCAGACACGGGGAGCTACTGAGGAGACCTCCCATTCATGCCAGTTAGACATTTGCCCCCGGTGTGGTTGCACTGATCTAAATGAAACTTCAGCTACAACAGAGCAGCTAGGAACTCTGATGGTTGTTTTACGGGTGGTGTTTTATGTGTCATAAGGTTTTGTTTGCATCATGCTTTTTTCTCTTCCTAGCTGTGGCAGTATCAGCCCAGCCAGGCTTAGAGCCTACCTGAGATGCTGAGCCCACTTGTTCTTAGCTCTGCACAAGCACAGAATGAAAAGGCACTCCTCATACCCATTGAAAACAAACATATAACCAGATAGAGATGGCGGCTGAGGACAAGCAGGTAAGGAAATATGAAGGAACCTCGACTGGGGGCAGACCAAGCCCTGATCTCAGCTGGAGCGACCAGGGGACTATGGAGGACCACGGCCCCAGCTGCCTCACAGAAGATGGGCATGCACAGACCAAGTGCAGCATTAGCAGGAAGGTTTCAGCTCCAGGCTCTCCCCTGTATTTTTATGCCTGGCTAGCTGGCAAGGCTCTTCACAGTCATTCACAGTGTGACCTTCAGCAAGGACAAGCCACAGCAAAGGAGAGGAGGGAGGGGAGACTCCAAGGAGAAAAATGGATATTTAAGGGGATTTTCCTCCCCAGCAGCACCAGGGGCAGAATGACAGGAAATACCTGGCTGTTTGCTTTCAAGTAAATAGAGGTGATTGCAGCAGGCAGGTCTGGCAGAAACAAGGTCAACACCACTGCCTTTGTAGAGGTCTGATATGATGGAGAAAGGTCAGGCAGTGGATGCACACAAAGTGCCACTGCAAGGTATCACCCTGATTGCACAATACCTGCCAGAAGAAACTTCAGTGGCATCTCTGCTGTCCGCACCAAGGCTGGGATTTCAGCAGGACCTAAAGACATTGGATTTTTGAGGACGGTTGGCTGGCTAGTATGGCCTGGAAAACAACAGCCACCTTTAGTAACGTGCATTCAAGATCACTGAAAATCTCTGGGGGAGGGGTGTGCTTGGAAGACCCGGCTTTTCTTAACTGAGAAAGGGGACTAAGAAGGGACAAGCTAATAGTATAGGAGTCAGTGACTGGTTTGCTGAAGTGAAATAAGAGCACCTGTCCTCTCTGCAGCCTCTGGAGAGAAGAGAGAGATATTCAGCTAGAGTAAAGGCGGAAAGGGGACTAAGGAAGCCTCTGAGGACAGTACTTTTAAAAGGACCAGTATTTCTGTGGATATCAAGAATTTCCTTGGACGACAGAGTTATCTAAAATAATAGCAGCAAATAGCTTGGAAGGAAGACTTAATCCAATAGAAATATACTTGTAATGACAACTTTATAGACAACATCACATCAGAGGAAGGGTAGTAGGCGAGATGAACTTCTACTCGACCCTACATGGAAGCCCCAGGTTTCCAGGGTGATGGGGCTTTCTTGACTTTGTTTTGAGCTCTTGGGCTTGTTGGTTTCCATATTTCATTGATTTCCCATAGTCCACTGATATCTTCCATGGAGAATTTTTGTCATCCCTTCCCAGTGTTAGAGCTGCTAAAGTGTAACTTTTTTTTTTAATTATTTTTAACATGTTTCTTTTGTATTTGATTACATCACTTGGTTTTTCTGGAGCACCCCTGCACCAAACTAGTCACTGCAGTGACTGATCCCAATTGCAGTAATTTTTGCCCGGTATAAAAGAAACCTGAAATAATAGCAATAAACCCCCAAGTTATGACTAAAAACAAGCATAGAGTTTTAACATAAAATAATTTAAGTACATTTAATGGTGCTAATAAGCTGTTATAGAGCTGGACAATATGACCAGTACTGAAGAATTCACATAGGTTTTAAATCACAGCTTATATTCAGAGGACCATAGATCACTGGAGATCAACAATTGCAATGAAATCTTTATATTGCCATTTTGGAATTATGTCCATTAGTAGGCTAGAGCAATTTAACCCATTTTAAAGAATGAAAAGCCTATCAAGGTATATATATTTACATTTGCAGATAGAGTATGTGAGGTTGGCTTGAATATAATAATTTTATCTCAACACTTTGTATAGATACATGCTTCCTACATTCGTGAAGACGTCTTTGAAATGTATTAATTGAAGGCAATTATAGAGGTCTAACACTTATCTTCATTTAATGCTATAAAATTAATGACCCTTCATTTTTACCTCCAATGCAAATGATCATGTAATCTCCAACTGCATGCAGCTCTTTTTCTCATATGCTGAATATGATTAGTTTTCCTTAAGCAGATTTACAGCATGTGATTCTCTGAGATTAGGCAAGAGCAACGTCTCCTGGTGCTATTTCAAAGCTTTTGTTATGATGTAGTGTTCTTGACAAACAGGATTTCAGAAATGAACACAAAAATGTTAGACAAGTGAGCTCCAGAGGCTGTGGCCTTCGGAGAGGACAGACAAAACCAACAATGGTAACTCACAAATCTCCAGCATCTTCATATGAGATTAGCCAGACATTACAAAAAACATTTGCAAGAAAAGAGGGATACAGCTACTTCTGAAAGAATATGCCATGTGCTTTGGAAATAACTCCATAGAGCTCTATCCAGCTCCAACTAAAGCAAATGGCTTGAACTATTTTAATGTGAGCCAGATAAAGCCTGCAACAGTCTTTTATTTTTTTAACCAGTATTCTATATTTGCCTAAGAGAGAATGTCTCAAAAACCAGACGTGCATCACCTAATTATCTAGAAGTTAGACTTCTAAGCTCAAAGATGTGCATGCTCACAGCATATATTCGTTTTCCTTCATTTTGGTTGTCAATCAACTGCTTGTGCATGAGGGTGGCAGAGCAGACATCTACCATTCAAGAATGAAAACCAGACATAATTTTTAACATGTGCTTCTAGCTGTCAGAAATTCCACTTGCAAACATGGCAGACAAATGCTGCAGTCATAAAAAATAATTTGTGATTGAATGATTTTAAGTTATATCTTCTGTAGGTGTGAAGGTAGAGTAACTATACACCTCCTTTAGTCAGAACGGATACTGATGGAAGGGGTGTTTATTCCCATAGGGCCCCAAAACAAACAAAGAAAAATAGAGTTAAAATAATGAAAAGGATATATTTTAATTTTAAAACATATTTTGTTGTTGGTTTTGTGCTCATTATTCTGTTAGGCAATGGATATGGTAACCTGGTAAAGGTGGTGTGCAAGCAAGGAGAAGCTTGTCCCACAGCTTGGAGCTGCACCCAGGTCCAGCCAAGAGCACAAGTCTCAGGTGAGCAGGAGAGGACCTGGTGTTAGTGCAGTGGTTGGGGTGGTCGGGGCACTTGGCTGGCAGGGGAGAACTGGGACACTGTCTCTGGAACAGGAACAAAACCTACGTTAGGCTTTTACTGAGATTTCAGGCAAACAACTCCTGACCAATAGGAGTACAAAAATGTGAGCAAAATATCCTGGGGAAATATCCCAACTTTTCTGCCATGCTGTGGCTAACAGATTTAATAACTACTGTCAACAGTGCTTTCATTGAGTTAAAAATACAATGAGGCAAACCAAGACTGCAAAATAATTTGTGACCAACTTCTGGGTGTGTGCCAGCTGCCCTAGCAAGGTTTGTATTCAGCTGCCATCCTCAGAAATTCACTGGACCTTCCTAATGCAGAGTGAAAGCAAAGGTCTTTGGTTGTGCTCAGTGAAAGAGTCTGAGGAATTATCGGAGAAATACAAGAACAGCAAGTTCCCACAAACAAGTGTTTTGTATAAGCAATGGCAACACAAAGCTTACTCTTTCCTTATGCAAGCGAGACAGGGGAACTTGAGAGCAGCCATTTAAAACATAATAAAATTAGAGAAACAACAACACTTCTGAATTGTGCCTTGCAGGTATCACCTAACAATTTTTGGCTTCTTTATCAAGCTGGGATGTCAAATACAAGCAGTTTGGGAACAGGGTGTGCCCATTTGCTAGTGACGGAGCAGAGGTTTGTGTCTGAAGCATTATGCAAGGGAAGTTGCTTTTCTGTGCTCTACTCCCTAGCATACCTGAAGTGTCCTGTTGCTGTTGGGAACAGCTCTGAGCTGGGCACCGGTGACTGTCCACGACCTGATGCACTGAAAATCCATCATGGCTCCATAGACGGATACATTTCTTGTGGAGCATAGGCATCTGGCTGGAAATGCCAAGCAGCTGCACATCCCTGAGTGCAGAGGACATCCTCCATAAATAAAAAGGAAATTTTAAATTTCAACCCTCCACATTACCTCTGTGGCACACTCCACAAGAAATCAAATTAACTTTGTTTTTTTCCCTGATCTTCAGGGAAAGATGCTACAACTTCCACTTGCACCCAGCCATTTCAGACACTGCTGCAGTGCTCATGTCTGAGATTTCTGCTGAATGTGCAGGGAGTATTCCTGCCACTTCAAAACAGGTGTTGGTTCTCACTCTGTGTTCCACAGAAAACTCAACTTGAAGTCCAAGATCTTGTCCCCAGGATTGTTGCAATTTTGGTCAAAATACACTATCTATACTTCATTCCTGTGCCAATAGACTACAGTCCTCCTAATAGGTCAAGTCCTGTCTTTAAACTTTGACCAGCATTTGTGTCTTGTCCCCAGTAATGTTCGTTGATGGTTAAAGAACTTCTGTAGCAGGTGATGACTTTTCCCAATTGTTTGAATGGTTGCTGAGATGGCTTCACCTATGACCCTTTCTTTAAGGATTCAAAACTCAGAGTTACAGAGTCACTCATTTTGCAGCTCCACAAGCAGTAGGCAATGGGCAGCACTTTGCTCTAAATCTAGGCACCATGTTCCCTGAATAGTTTTTAATCACCTTTTTGATTAAATTAAAAGTACATTGTCAAGGATCAACATCAACTTTTGCATTCCTGGCTCTATAAAAGTCATCTTTGCACAAATCCTTTACCTGCTTTCTCAATTTTCTCAGGAATTTTGCAGCTTCTCATACATAGAGATACAGATTTCCAGAAATGTAATTAGGTCAACTAGCACTTGTTTGGATAAATGACACAATTCTTCCCTTGTCTTTTCCTTTCTGCTTCTTAGATGTCTTTTGAAACATGTATATATATTGTACATATATATGGCGATCCTGCTAGCAATTATTATGGTCCTAGACCATAAATTTAATACAGTAAATACCTGGGTAGAAACAGAAGTCAGTTCTCAGTGATTTATGTTAGGATTGAAAAAGTCTGCTAAATCAGAATACCACCAGAGCTGAGAGGTAATCCAAGGCTGGATACCTACTTTGCATGTGGTTTTAATCATTATAAAGAAATAAACCGTTGAATCTCAGCACCTCTGTACTTTGGGGAAGGTAAGATCCAGATCCAGATCTGTCCTCTGTAAAGGTCTCTGCAATACCACACCATTGGCAAGGAATATATATTTTTCTAAGGCACTCACGGTTTGTATTAACCACCTCTGCATTTTCAGTCTGTTTGGTGTGCACTCGGAAGGCTGAGCTTCACTTTAATTTGCAGAAATAAAAAAGTGGAAAATCTAAAAGCTGAACCAAAACTATCAAGGCCAGCTGACTTCATATAAGCCATGTGAAGCTGAGAATTTTGCCTGATTTCTGCAGAGAATGGCAGATCTGCCCCTGCTCATTTGGAAAGGCTGCAGACCATCAGCGAACTAGTGAACAACTCTGTGCGGCCTGTACAGTATATACCAAAACTTGAGCTCTGGAAAGCAGGAGAACTGAGGTTGAAATGCCACTGCACATGCACCACACTCCCTGTTAGGCAGGACTCAGGGGAACAGAGCAGGTGCTGTACCAGGGCCTTGTTCTTAACCAAAAAGGAGATCTTATGAAAATCATGATCCTGAGGATGACATTAACGGCCTGTGTAGGATGGCTCCAGATCTAAAGCTCAGGGTCACAGATCTGTTTAGGATGCACTGTAAGGAAAGCAGTGGGGTTCACTTCTGGATCTCTTTGTAGAGCCCGGAAATGAAGAAGGGATGTCCAAATAAAAAGAAAGGGGAAAAAAAAAAGTGGTGGTTGGAGAACAAGGGAAAAAAGCAATTAACCCTTTCCAGCTTAATTTTAAAATCAACTGGGAGCTGCTGTTTTGTATTAACATTAGGCAAACCCATCTCTCTGATGTCTTTGTCCTTTATGCTCCCACTGGAACAGTCTCTAGTAAATTGCTGGGATTCGAGTCCCAGATGATCCCATTCTTATTTCTATTCTTATTTGACTATGATGATAGTTATATAGAAAAAACCACAGATTTTTAATCCTCTGTGACTGTCTCAGTCCTCTTGCAGCCTGTCTGCTGCTTGATTGTTGCTACACTCTCTACTAGAGATAAACAGGGATTCCCATGGGCTTAGAAATGTTTCAGCAGTAACAGCAGTAAGGCGTTAACCTGAGTAAATCTGCATGCAGTGGCCTGTAATGTTGCATGTCTCACCCTTTGGAAGAGGAAAGATAGCCTAGAATATGGGGTGGCAATGTAATTTTTGTTATTGCTGGCGGATGCTATCTTTGGAACTGCATCCATCCAACAACATGGTCGATTACTTGACATGACACAGATTATTTTATTTTATCTTGTTCCCTAATAATTCCAGAGAAAGATGTGATAGAGGGAACTCCAGTCCATGGAGCACATCCCTATACAGACTTGCAACTGTATTGGAAGAGCAACTCCAGCCCCGCTCCGCACCATGGTGCTGCTCTCTGGCAGCCTGGGAGACTCGCGCTGCCACAGGGCAAGCCCTGAGTCAGGGTGGTGATGGGTTCATATCTTCCCTTTCCTCCTTGAGGCTTTGGTGGAGGATTTGACTAAAGCAAGGGGGTTTTGGCTGAGGTTACTTTGTGTAATCGCTTTTGCTCATCCTGCATTTCAGGGGTCAACATATTGGAATCTGTAATAATCTGTCCTCTGCCTACCAGCTCACATGTTTGGTCCCCCAGAGGACTCCCATGGTCAGCAAGCTCCAGGAAGCAAAGTGGGGCAACAGAGCCCTGTTGGGTGATGGCCCGTCAGCCCTAGACAGTTTCATCAGGGAAGCCCAGAGTTTGGCTCCATGTCAGAGTGATCTCTGGGAGCATCCCCTTGCTGTTTGCAGCCATCCCTCCTAGGACTCCTTACTGAATTACTTATAGGAAAATTGCAGTGATTTTAACAGCTTATACAGCTATTGAGCTGGGCTAGTTAAGAGTAAATGAAACAGAAATCTTTGAAATAATTTTAAAAATCACTCTTCTTTCTGAGACAAGTTCTAGCAAAGACCTGTTTCCATTACAATGAGGGAGAAATATCTGCCACTAAATCAAAGGATACCTGGTTTAACAGGACGATGTCTATGTCAGTCCATCTTCTCTTGCTGCCTGTCAGACATCCCAGTGATGCCAGGGGACCTATCTGACCCCAGGTAATACCTTATCTCTTGCAAGGTCCCTGCATATCAATACAGGTGGTAGGGGAGGAGTGGGAAGTCTCTTCTGAGCAGACCTGTCCATCTTTGCTAGCAGGAAAGGTTTTGAACAAGTCTGCATTAATTTGCATACCTTCCAGCAGCAGTAACCATCATCTCATTCTACAGTTATGCAGTAACCAAACTCCAGATAGGGACGTTAAATGGAGTTAATTTCTGAGGTGTCTTATTTGTAAAATCAAAGTATCTCCAGCATCATTTTAGTGGTCATCAGTCCCTTGGAGGGGGTGAGACATGCCTACTGCTCATTTACTACCTGCTGCTTGCCAGTCTATCAAAGGTAATTGTAAAGGCAAATTGTTTTCAACATTATCTCCTGTAATGCAGGTATTCTTTTTCTTATTTTTTTTCTGAAAAAGCTGCGATGATGATGTCAGTTCCCAGGTTTCTCACATCTACCTGAACATCTGTACTAGCCCAGTGCTGGTCAGAAGATGTGACCCTTGATCCTGAATGTTACTGAACTGTCTGACATGATCCAGGAAAATATTTAACAGAATCTCTTAATTATTTGAACACATATAGATACATTGCATAATTAAATCTTTCCAGAAATACTATCTTATTTTCTAGACAGATCCTTATTCAATAAAATAAAAGTTTGGGTTTTCTGAAACCGTTCACTTGAACTCAGGACCAAAAAATACACCTTGAAATATGAAAAAGTCTTGTTACATTTTTAACTTGAAAAATTAACCATATATTGACAATTTAAGAAAAATCATGGGCTGAGGAGACTGATATATTCTTTATAGTACACTGGAAAAAATTTAACCCTACTTGTCTTGCTCTGATCAACATTTATCTCCTCTCTTTGGAAACATTTCAGCCAATAAAAATAGGAAGGCAATAAAAGAAGATGTGTTACAATGTAAAGTAAAAGCAAGTGAAGAGCCTTACAACTGTTAGATTTGTGAATTTTATTTATTCATAGTGGTAAAAGTTATAGTATTTCCATGGCCCACATCCATAGCACTGTTTCCTTGAGGACAAAGAATTGCAGATTATTTTGCTGGGTTGAGTTTTATTACTTCATGTTGCTACCCAAGTAGTGGATGGCTGACAGTTTCTTCATGTGTTCTGCTTTGGGCCTGGTTACTATTTGGGGGTCTTTCTAGAAAGGCTTTTCTTTTTCTTTAAGTAGCTGTTTTAAAAGTTTGATTATTGTTTGCACTTTTAAATGTGTAAGCATCTTAGTAAACATAGAGAGATATATCCATGTAATGTGATCTATATTTATCTCCTTCCTAGAGCTGTGTATACATTAATTTTATTTAACAGTTCTTTTGGTCCTACACAGTTCCTTACCTATTCCAGGAGAGTGTTAGTGATAGCTTTGAGACTAACTGCCCAGCTAGAATCATAGAATCATAGAAGGTTTTGAGTTGGAAAGGACCCCTAGAGGTCATCTAGTCCAACCCCCCTGCAGTGAGCAGGGACACCGTTAACTAGATCAGGTTGCTCAGAGCCCCGTCCAACCTGGCCTTGAATGTTTCCAGGGATGGTGCCTCCACT
>BOSO01020009.1:278-55947 GCA_018403395.1 Gorsachius goisagi
CGCGGGCAGCCACGTGCCTTATGTCCAAAAAGCAGTGATTTGCCTATCCCATGTGCTCCCAGATCTTAAGTCAGGGCTCCCAAACCTGGTCTAAAAATAGTGACATGTGAGTAAATGCATGCACTTGGGTTTCTTCACTTTCTGGTTTCCAAGCCATTTAGTATGCACCAGGGTCACATCTTCATGTTTTTATCCTTAGCTGTGATGACTAGTCACTTTATCGTTGTTAAAACAAATGCTGAGGTTCTCACATACTTACTTGGTTGGGAGTTGGGGCTTTTAAAGAGCATACCATGGGGCTCACGGTAAAATGATGAGAGCAAGCAACTTGAAGCGTAAATTACCTTCGATCTTTTGAGGGCATCTTCGTTAAGCAGAAGGACATGGCGCTGAAAGATACTTAATGACAACAAAAAATGTCTTGCCTCAAAGATGCAGTTAACCTTGACAAATAAGTGTGAATCCTCTAAGGAGCAATAAAAGTGCTCACCTATTTTATGTCTGGCGGTCCGTCGTTTGGATGCTGGTGATGGTGCATGCTCTATCAATTCTTACAATATTTCCAGTGGCGAGGCCAAGTGGTTTATAAAGTTTTACATGCTGCCTGTGTGCTGATAGAATTACAGCCGCGGCAGCTCTGTTACCGCAGGAGAGGAGTTCCCAGTGGCTGCTGGTGAAGCTCGGATTGTGCGAGGCAGGCAGGGGGACCCGCACTGAAACCAGGCTGCCCGGTGTGGGCAGGCAGGCAGCAGGCACTGCCTGTAATTCCCAGCAGGAGCCCCACCGGAGAGCCTGCAGCAGGAGCGGCATTGCTCTAAAACAAGGTTTAGCAGCTGCTTCCAGGAGCCACCGCTGCTTATTCCCCATTGGGGAACACCTTCTGGATATCTACCCACAGTTTAATAATACTGAACTCCTTATCCCACCCAGAGAGGACAGCAGCCTGGGCAGGCATGGTGATAAAAATTAGCACCCCTGGAAAAAGCCAGTCTGTGCACCTAATCTTCCTTACCATGTTAATTCAGTGATTAACTGCAAAAGTTCCTCTCTCCTCTTACCCTGCAGTGGTGGGGAAGACCCTGACTAGACAAAGCTGCCATTACCTGAGGGAGCCTCTGTGGTTCTTCCCAACGAGTGGATGATGCACCAGGGGAGAGCAATCGGGGACCAGTTCTTGTTTTGTTTAGAAATATAGAAAATACCTAGCTGTAAATATCCATGGTGGAAATGACACCACTTTGAGAGGGCTCTCAATGCTGCTTCATAAAATAGTCTACTGAACATCATGCATGATGTCTTGCAGGCTATGGGCAAATACCTGCTAAGAAGCCTGAAATCTTTCCTGTCTGGTTGGACTAACACACCCCATCTAAGTGGGACTAGGAATGAGCAATGTAAGTGGCCGTAACAGCGGAAATCTAGATTGCACCAGGAGGCAGGGCTGGGGGCAGTCGGGGTACAAGAACAGACCAAGCGAAGAGTCCCTGTGCGGAGCACTGCCATTCATCAGTGTGCAGGGGTGGCCTGGGTGCACCAAGTTTTCAGCTCCTGCTATCACAGCTGTTTCAAAGGTCTGAAAAGCCTGCAGGTTTGGTTCCTGATGCCCTTACTTCTTTGCATTTACAAAAGAAATGCAGTTCAAACCATGCTAAAGGCTTTTGGCCAAACCAGGCTTGAACTTGACAGTCTCTGTGGCCACCGCTGTCCTGAAGGAGACAGCACCAGTGTAATTATGCCCTTTCAAACTGTGATTGAACTCATCAAAGCCAGAGCCAGAGCTGAAGTAGCCTCTCTGTGCTTCCCAGGACTGTTAATCAATGGAGTGCCCTCTCTCATGGCCCTAGGAGACGTTCCTGATTTACTCACGTATCCCGGCTTTGTACCACAGGTTGTAGCCAACCTGGTTAACGTGTTAGTTCTTCCCGAGCTGAACAAACCCTTCTTGCCTCTCAGGCCCTCTCACTCTGGCTTCTGCAGGGGGATCTCCCTGTGTTGAATGGACACGGTGGGTGACTCGCATCATTAACTTAGCTTTTGTCTAATTGTTTACATTTTGGTTTGACACGGCAGCCCTAATGCTTCTCTGGCCACACATCTGTCTTGCTAATGCCCTTTCTGTGACTGATCATCCACCGTGGAGCTCCTGAGATGCGGTGAGAGGTGGGAAGGAGCTTGCCTTTCAATTGCCGCAACATGTTGCTTAATGGTATTTGCTTAGTTTCGGCTTGAAATCTTACTCTTTTCTTCCTTATCGTCATTACTCCCAGCAGCTTGTTTCACCTCTTACCTTGCTAACATGAAGTTAGAATAAAGCCTCTTAAGAAATAGCCCAAGTATGTGATAAATAGCAGCCGTAGGAGGCCACAGCCAAGTACTTTCAATTCTTGCCTTTTCTATTTTCTATTTTTGTACTTAAGGATACATTTTAGACTTCCCAGGCCAAATTCATCCTATTCAAATGAAGTTACCTCAGAGACACACTTGGCTCTGTTGCTTTAAAAAAATAGATAATCCCAAACAGCAGGATAATTTTATGACCACTAATTACATTTGTTGCTATGCAAGCTAAGATAATGATAAGAGTAATCGTATCTCATGCTTCAGGGCATACGCTCATCACCTGTGGACGTCAGGAAGGAATTTTTCTCCCCATGTACAGAACTGTTCAATTAACCAGATATATTGTGGTGGTTTTGTTTTCTTTCTGTTTTCTTCCTCTGAAGCATCATCTATTAGCTGCAGCCGGAATAGGTGTACCAGATTAGATTAACCGACAGTCTGATCCAATATGGGTATTCCTAAATCAGCTGAGGAAAAAGAATATGTAATCTTTTGCAATTTGGAAACAGATCATTTTTTGAACGTCTGAATATCCTGCCTGTAACCCAAGTCGAGAATGCAGCAACGCTGAGCTTTGAGCTACCGTATCGCGTAAAAACCAGCACTGTGAATGTCCCAGTTTGAGAAAACTTGGAGCATTGCTCTCCTCTTTTGACTCTGCGAGTAGCATCTGCATTTGAGCACCACTGGGTCCTACGGATTATGTTTGCGGCTACCCGTCACGTTGCATTAGAATAGCCAGCCTCAGCCAGAAAAGCAATTGAAAGGCATTGGAAATCTGCCTCGCTGCCCACATCCAGGGAATAAGCTCTCTGATAATCCTAATAGAGAAGATCAAATTTGCCAAGAAAATAGAAGAGATTGTTTGTATTTTGCTTCATTCTCCTCAACTATCTTTCTGCTCCTCACAAGACTTAATCAACAGCTAATAAACCTCCGCTTCTCAGTGCACAACAGAGTATTGTCTTCGTAGTACTTGTGTTGGGACTGGGATTTATCTGTTATTGACTTCATCCCTTTCCTATCCTTCCCTTTTGTTTGGTCCCCATTCCCCTTTTCTCACTAGCGCTTGCTTTATTTTTATCTCCACTGAAGCAGGTCTGCCATTCAATTAGCAGATTGGCCTCTACCTGAAGCCAAATGAAATGTAATCTCCCATCGACCTGCATGCAAGGTGGAAATTCCAAGTCTGAAAGATTTCAACATTTGTCTTTGCTCATTTCTGGACAAAATCAGAAAACTTCCAGGTTTATTTCAGGGAGAAAATTCTGAAAACAAAATGGTTTGGATTTGTCAAAACTTGTTGAGCTTTTGGTTTATGTTAATAAACCAGCCAAAAAGAAGCCATTTCACAGCAAAACAGTAGCAACTCTGCATTAATTCCACCAGCCTGGGGTAGTGAAAAATTTAACAGTATGATATTCAGATGCAGCTTTTGATGGTAGATGAGAAGATGAACACCTCAGAAATTAAAGCAGATGCGTCCTTTGCTATTACACTTGTGCACTGTGCAAAAAACCTCCTGAGCTGAGGGGCTGGGAAGAGCAGGGCAGCGCTGCCCAGCACCTGGGAGGTCTCCTTCCTGGCTCTGGCAGAACTGAGGGTGAATCATGAGATATGGCTATCTTTAACACCTATATACACCCGTGTTATTAACTCTTCATAAAACTATACGGCCCTTTTAAAACATCCAGCTACACTTATTTAACTCTCTTGACTTGTACCGTAAAAAGGAGATGGGAGAACCTGTCAAATGCTTCCCCAGGAGTCAGCCCCACAAATACACATCTCACAGGGCGCCTGAGCTCCTGGGGTGCTCAGCATCACCAAGTGTTGAACCAACATCACCCAAATAAGCTCTCCTGATTCATTTCGAGAAGAAAGGCGTCGTATCGTGATCCACTAGCATAGGTCAGTGTAAGCAGTGACAGCTTATTTTCATTGCTGAGCCTGCACTGCACAAACACCTATCTGTCAGCATTCAACTGGTTTAGTTCCAGGCAAAATGACTCGCTTGCTATCCAATCTGGCGTGCTGGCAGTGTGGGAATGCAAACAGCCAGCCCTTTGTGTTCACCTGCAGCTTTATTCCCTTCATCAATAATTGCTAAAAAGACAAGTGAAATTTTTCATCCATTGATTCTGGAATTATATCACAGCAGTGCTTTTGTTTGATCAAAATTGCTAAATGTTTTCTGTAACTTGGAACAGCAGAAAAATTACAGTCTTGAAAATTACACAGATGCCTCATCCTAACTTGAGAAATTCCAAAGGCAACTTGTGAGACAAGTCAGGCTCACCATATTCCTTGCAAGTTGTCCAAAAATGGTTGTCCAACCTATTCTGATTCCATCAAAGGCAATGACAAAATGTTTGGTGCAGTTGGGAACATGACGCTGCAATGCAAAATTCTCCTTAGCTGAGACTTCCATATCTAAACACAAAAAGTAAAGAGACCATTTGAATGCATTAACAAGACCTATCGATTTTATCTGTGTATCTGCAGATCTACAGTATCATCAATACTGCTGTTCCCAGGGGCTTTGGCACGGGAAGATGCCATCAGTCCTCCCTCTAACAGAAGTCTGCTGAAGCTGGGGGTAGGTGGTACCCATGGGGGTGCACAGCATTTGGCCAGTTGGCTCCAAGGCAGAAGTTGCCTGTTTCTTTACGTTTTTCTCCAAGCTCAAAAATGTAGGAGCTCTACACAGTTCCCTTTTTACCTTTTTCAAGAATTCAGATCCAAAATGTTGTATCTAGCCCAGCTGCAGTTTTTAAGAGAATACTGCAAGTAGAGAGTGAGGACTTACTTGTGGCACACAGAGAAAGAGAAATGATTGGAAGGGCAGTAGGAAAGAAGAGTAGATATGGAGCTGAAAGAGAGGTGACACCAAAGAAAATCAAGTTACTTCTGCAACAAGAGACAAGAAATCAGGAAGGACTTCAGGGAAGTGGAGGTTCATGTGGTCAGAGTAACAGAAGTCACCTTCAGCAGGGAATTTAAGCAAGATTTCAGAGGAGGGAGGGATGGAAAAGAAAGAGAGGAAAGACAATTCATGGATTTTGGCTTCACAGGGAAAAGGCTGGATTTAGCACTAGAAAAAGGAAATAAAAGAACCAAGTAGGAGAGCCTGAGTGCAGGGGGAGCAGAAAAGGCAGGACTAAGGCAACACCAAAGTTACACGTCTGTGAAGTGGAAAGGTTATAGTAAAGCTCTGACAAAGACATTGTTAGGAGGGAGGAAAACAGCGTTGTTCAAGAGAAACCAAATCTGAGATAACAGCAAGACATTAAGGAGGAAAAGAGAGCTGAGGGAGAGAGCTGGTGACGACAGAGGGAAGAAGGAAAAAATTGGGCAATGCAGACAGAGGCCTTGGGCTCATTAGCATTAAACCCCCGACTTCCTGGGAGTGTTCACACTGACGTGGTGACTGCATCCTTTTATTTTATTTTACCTGGTGACCAAGAGCCAAGACAGAAGGAAAGGTAAGGCTTAAAACAAAAAAGAAACCTGTTCAGCTCATCAAGTTTCCTTCTTGGACACCCAGAAGCCAGCAAAATGCCCTAACACCACTGGATTGTGAAGGAGAGACAGCTCAGTAGAAATAAAAAAATAATCTGTTTATATGTGGCAACAAACAAATATCTCAACAACATCTGGGAAAATCAGTTCTCCTCTTCTTCTACATGGGAAGTGACATTGCCCAGACAGCCACCGCTGCAGAGGCTGACGTGCTAAACGGCAATTGTTCGGTACTGGGTTCCTGCATACACCCACATATATTACATTCTGATGTTTAATGTTCACAAACCATTAGATACATGTATATTTATGGTTTGATAATCAGCTGTCATTAACAGATGAGTAAACAACATAATGTTCATATTTAGGAGGAATATGCAAACTAAAGAGAAACTGCCAACTCCTAAGAACATTTATTTTCTCTTCACTTAATGGGGGGAAAGGAGGAGGAAATACTCTGTCTGTAAATTAATTATGGGATATTGGCAATGCCTCCACTACTGTACAACTGTAATTATCTCATCTCAGTGCGTGGGACTGTAGTCATGCACCCCCAGCTATTCACATCCATGGGAGTTAAGAATATACCCATCAGTGTACATTTCCAAAGATAAATCATTTTTACTGTCTCTTTGAACTCAGAAGAGCAGGCAAATCATGATCTTTTCAAAAGCTGTTGTGCCAGGATGGTGAGGCCTTCTGCCCTACGCCCTTCTTGTAAATCAACTGCATTTCAAACTTCAGGACAGGATGGAAACTTCTTCCCATGTGAAATGCCAGTTTCAGTAGAGCGGCTTGGCTTGAATAGGGTTTTCATGCAGCTTTGCAGACCTCCTCTCTTTTCTTACAGATTCGCTTTTATCCATCAACTATGAGCAGAGAAGACCATGAAAACCCAATTCTCAGCCCCTCCATAAATGGCCCGGAGATGAATATGGTCCAATGTAGCTGTCACTCCCTGGTAATCTCTTTACCAGTCCCTGACAGTGCTTTTCATCCAAAGACATTTTGTGAAAGGTATCATTAGCCTAGTTTTATGGATGAGGGAAACTGAGGCACAAAGCAGGATGGGATTTATTCAGGGGAGGGGCTAATGAAGTAGAGAATTATAAGGAAAGGTCAGGTCTGGAAGGAATGAATCTACAACGATGAGGAGACACTTCACTAGACAGCTGAGAGCTGGAAGAAATAAAAAGGCGTCCAGCTAGGGATGAGGCTGGGAACAGAGTCCAGTCTTCTGACTGCCATCTCCCCAGTCTCCTACCAGTTAGGCCATGTGCTTGCAAAATGGTACCATGTGTTGATAACGCATAGGGATATTTGACAAATAGCAGATTAACCTTAACAGTGGTTTCTTGGGAAATTTAACCAACGTTCTTCCCCTGCCTTATAAAATTAGAACATTTTGCAATCCATTTTGTAGATGAAAAGAGATCATGTACAGATGCAACAATTGGCGTGTCGTCACACCAGCGTTTTCAGCATGGGATAGCAGAGCCTCTCCAGCTGCTAAGTATCAGTCCCTTCAGCAGAACCAAATTCACTAATCTGGTGCTTCCTCCTGCCCATAGCCTGGCTTATTGGGGAGGATTATCTCGTTGTCCAGGGGTAATTTTCTCAAATAAATGGGTCAAAGCCTGTTTTGGCTCCCCTCCTGCAGCCCTGCTGAGTTCAATGGCTTTGCTCAGAGCGCAGACTGGTTCTTCGTTTCCATCTAGATCCTTGGGCCGTGGCTGAATAACGAGAAGTGGCAGGTGAAGCCGAAGGTTTTGGCTTTGTTTTTTGTAAAGAAGAGATGAGTGCAGCAGAACAACATATGGTATGCTGCTTGGCTAAAAATGATTTAGTGGGGGACTATTGCTTTATTTCTGTCTCTCTGCAACCACATACACTAATGTAGTGGTGTAACTATTAATCTAATAAACTGCTAATATTTATTATTAATTGAACCATTTAATCTAACAGTGGATTAGGGGAAAGCAAATGTAGGACTTAATGACTGTGCTCATTGGTATAAATTTTAACACTGAGCACAGGCTGTATAATATAAATTGTGTTCCTGCTGCTGATAAATACCTTGCAACTGGAAAAAACTGTGCCTAAGCAAAACTTGCACTGGCTATCAAGAGGTATTTTTTGTTGTTGTTGTAGTGAACGCTGTAGGACTTAACTGCAAAAGATGAGGTCACTGTTTATCACCAGTGGTTTATTATACTAATGGCAAAGAAAGTGGTTATTAGTAATGTCTGCTTAACATTAGAGGTCATCCTGCATCCAAAATAGACCCCTGAATGGATGGTGTAGTGCTGCTGTGATAAACTGAAATGCTGTATAACAAACTGTAATTATCTTGCACTTCTAACCAAATCCCCTGTGTTGTCTGCAAATCCATCCTTGCCAGGGCTATCTCTAGCCCACCCACTGTTCAAAGCAAGTCCAAATTCCAAGTCTTCTATAATGGGAAGCAAGCACGCACCCACATCTTATGGTAGGCAAATATCTGCTTAGTGCTAAATGTTGTTTCCCAGACACTGATGCATGGGAGTTTAGGAATATTTTGGTTTGGACTGGAGAGATGCTTCAGTTCTGTTACCTTTCAAGCCCTTGTAGTCAGAAGCAATGTCTGTGTCCTGCGGGGAAATTAATGGAAAAGCCCAAACTTCCTAATGGGACATATCTTGCTCTAAGCTATTGGAGGACCTGAGATCTTAGGCTTTATCATTGTGACATTATGGGCTTTAGACAAGCTATTTTTAGAGGTTTCTTTAAAATTTGATCAGTTATAATTTTCCCTTTATGGTATAATTTTCCCTTTTGTATGAGCTCTATAGCTAATACAATAACTCTTAGAAACATGGCAGCATCCTTCCTAAGTGGGGGGTATAAAAAATACTCCTAATTAAAAATATTCTTTCAAACATTTGCAATTTTTTTTTTTTGGTTATACATAGGACATATGGTGATATGTGGCTCACAGACATTTGATCTTGCATAAGTTATTGCAGCAGTTCCAGATTTCATGCTGAGAAAACACTGATGCCACCTTCCAGGTCTAATGAAAATCAAGGGCATGTTGTTATTCTCAGCTATCCTACCTTAGGCCTCCATGAGGCTTGATGATGTTAGCAGAAAGTGTCTGGTTCAGTCTACATCTTCTAGTGCCAGCAGAGACCAAAGCATGGAGGTCATTTTCCATTTTGTGTGCCCCTCCCCTAATTTGCTCTCCATTTTCTACAGCTGAAGGAAACGTGCCCCATGCTTCTGCTATGAAAGCAAGGATGTGTTAAAGAAACTGGGAAATCTATCTTCCCCCTGCTCCCCTCCATCTGTTTCTGGTAAGTGAGCTGGTAGAAAAGCTGTTTCTTATCCTCATGGCCTCAGGACATGGCAGGGTGGAATGAAAGGAAGAGAACCTCTCTAAGAAAGAGATGACCTCGTGGCTTGCTTACCTGTTTGAGGTATAAACATGGCAGAAGTTACTTTATAAACTTGTCTGGGTCAGGAGCACTCTTGATCTAGCTGCAGTGTGGGCACATCACCCTATGACACAGCTACACTGCCTCACATTTCCCACTGCTGTCCCCCACCTTCTGCCCTTCGCATTCCCAAATTAGCCAAATCTGGAAGGAAATGCAGCTAAGAGAGTCCAAGGCAATGGAAAAAGTGAAGGAAAAGAGTTCAGCAGAAGGACAGACACACTAGGAAGACAATGCAGAGAGAATGAAAGCTGAGGAAACCCTGATATAAAAAAATTATCAGGATTTGAATATGGAAATTTGAAAAAGGAAGGACTCAGCAAAGTGTCCCCAGTTCCAAGCAGCAGCTGTCAAGTTGCGTTTTCTGAGCAATCCTCAGAAAAAACAAGGGGGTGCAACGTGTTAGTGAAGGTGTCAGCGTTCAGCCGGCACGAACGCTGAAAGCGGACGTGACTGCTGCTTTGGCGCAACCCCCAGGCTCTCACCTCATCTGCTTCGTACTTCTGAAAGTTAATAATAAGCGTGACTCAATGCTCCCCAAAATCAGTGCAGGGGACCTCCCTCAGGTAGCTAGGGGTTGAGTCCTGCCACAAAGACCAGTTCCCTGATGCAGAGGGAAGTAGCTCTAAAGCCTCTCACCTGGGAAAGTCTGAACTACAAACCAGGTTTAGGAACTGGCGGTGAGGGAAACCACAGCTCTTGGCTGGCCCAGCGCTGTGAAGAAGCTCAGCGCTTGCTCCTAGCAATTTTGCTAATGCAGATGTTATTTTCCAGGCATACAGGTCAGAGCCTGCCTCTCCTTCACCCATGGAAATTGCCGAAGGTCTCCTGACCTCCATGGAAACACGCTGGCTTACACCATGGCTCCCTATCAACCAGTTTTCTTCTTCCTTCTCTTAGTGTTGGTTGGTATTTTACAGGTGTTTTCTTGCTGCTGATGCTCATTTAGGTTGTCAGGTTGTTTCAGTGGTTGGTTATTCTCCTGCCCAGCAACAGAATGGGGCCGTAAAAATTTACTTTCTTGTTTACATCCACTCAGCAATTTTTAAGAAGAAAAGTGGGAAAAACCATAAGCAAAGAATCAATGCTTGCATTTAATAGTTAAGCATAAAAGTCGTTCTTAAACAACATTTTTATTTCATTTTTAATGAGAGACCAGAAATACCGCTACTGGGTTTTTAAGGCCCATAAGGTGTTAGTACTCTTGTTATCTCTGATGTTCATGGTCTCTCGCACACCATTTATGCTGGGCATTATTTTTGACAATGCAGTACGGCAAATGCCTGGACTGGGATTCCTTGGAATGAATAAAAGATTTATAGTGGAAATTCTACAAGTAATATCTTGTTATAATACATTTCTGTGCTAACTGCAAGTGACAAGTGATTGTTCAAACTTGTTCCTGCAGCTACCAGGTTTTCCTCTTTAATCCTATATTAGTTCTACAGAAAAAAATATGATATACAAGGAGAGCTGTCTTTTCATTTATTTTATCTTGCCTCTATAGGAATATTTTCATGGTAAATTCAATATACTTTGTCCAAAATGTAAATGGAATGTTCAATATATTTTTAACTCAAGCACTGTTTAAACATTAAAATCCTCTTTTGCAAATGCCATTGTGATAGAGGTTCAGGACTTTGCAGGAGCTTAATAACTTACTGAGAGGAAAAGAGGCCAGTTTTGTAGTTAAGACTTGGGTTTAGAGGCTTCACTTCCTTGCTCTGCTGCAGGCTTCCCATGGACCCGGGGCTAAGTTGCTAATTTCTGTGTGCATCATTTCCCTGCCCACAAACTGGATGCCGTGGCCATGGGTGCTCGGCAGGCTACGGGGTAAGGGAACAAAGGGAAACGTTAAAAAAGACTGGATACAGTTAGGAGAGCTGCAGGTGGGCATTAATGCAAATCATAGAGAGGATGGTGCTATCATAAAATAATTAGAAATCTTTTTTGCTTGCAACGTGACATCCATATTTTGGGGTCATGAACGTAGAGCTTGAGAGCTTTTGTGTGTATTAGTTCCGCCATCGTCTGCCTGACGTTGCAAGGCACCATTTGGGATGTGAATCAAAAAAAATCTTGAAATGAAAGAGGAAAGCCACAATGAAGTTTGAGACTGGTGATGTGTGTCTGCAGATTGCAGCATGTTTGTATTTGCAGTGCAAAACACACAAGGTTGTTGTACGTAAACGACGCAAAGTGCAATATTTCACGTTGAGTAGAGGTTACTACCAAATGTTTCCAATGAATGTACAAGAACCTCCTCAAGCATCCATCAACAGCAAACACTATCCAGACTAAATTTTCATGCCAAGTCCAAGGGTGTTTTGGCAGTTTATGTCCTGAAGGTTGAATATGCAACCCTCCATCCCTTTCTCCGCTCTAATATAAACACAGGATGTTATCTTTATTGCGTGTTTTCAAAACTTGCACGGGATTGTATTTAACTCCTGTATGAGAAGAGAATGAGAGGAAGAGAGAAACTGGCTCAGGGTTCTTTGGGAGTAAAAACAAATTGGAGGAGCACTTGAGGAAAAGATATAAAATGGTCGAAGGTGATGCAGCTGGTCACTCAGGGAGTGGCGAGCAGCCACTGAGCAATACCTGGCTCCAGCAAGCCTCTCCATTCTGGGCTAGAAAAACACTTGCCAATTCAACATCCAGGAAATGTTCAGGTTCTTTGCAGAGATTGCCAAAGGTGCCCATTTGGGTGCCAGTGATGGTCTATGGATGGATGGATGCTTACCAAAAACTGCTGTGCCTGTCAGTTTTTTATGGCTACCAGTTGTAATTGGATTTAAGTGGTGACAGAGGAGTATGAGACATACCGCCTCTTAAAATGTGATCTTCTGGACACACCAGAAACTTCTGAACCTTGGTCTATCCTTTTGTTAATCATCCAGGCAGGTTCAAGCTTCCCGTCTTTCTTTTGGATTTCTCACTTCGATTTATTCCCACCCATGTCTGTTTTGCAGAGCATACACCAGGACAGCTCACATCTCCATTTGCTTCTATTTTCTCCTCTTTTACATTTTTCTTGTAATACTTGATACCAAAATTTTCTTCAAGCAAAAGTAGTTCAAGAGCCATCAGCTTTTCCTTGCTAGCCTGAGTGTTGCAGTTGTAGCTTTTATTGTAATTCTGTCTTGTTCGTTACAACTAAAATCTGGGCTCATTGATTGTACAAATCTATTGGTTTGTAGTCAAAATCAATCTGTGCATATGTTTATCATGCTGTGACACAGTTGATGGTTTTTTTTAAAGCAGTAGTTCCTCTGACAACTTGGCTCTGTGTCCTCTGGATAATATCAATTTGCTGTAGGTAGACCTTCCTACTGAGTCGCAAATGCTTCCAACCCACCGGAGTCGGGCCTGAGCCCGCTCGCCATCGGTGGGTCGGTATCAGTAGCACGCTTCTACTCTTAGGTCTCTCCTCAGAGCCTGATCTGCAGTTCAGACATGGAAATGGTGGCCCAGATATCTCAATCCCCACATTGCTTCTGCTTTCTTATTCTCATCTTATAAGTCTGTCTTTGCAGACAACAAAAAAGAGCAGGCAAAGCGATGGATTAACGAGGTTCACCTTGCTCCTCAAGGAGGCTGCAGAACAGCAGGTTTTCCGAAGCAGCAAATGCCATTGTGTTGTCCTTCATCTTGGTTTCATCCCTTTTGCAAATCCATGGTTTTGTCAATATTGCAGGTTAGGAAAACCATCATATCACAGAATGGTAGGGGTTGGAAGGGACCTCAGGAGATCACCCAGTCCCACCCCCCTGCTCAAGCAGGTTGTACAGGACATCGTCCAGGCGGGGGTTGAATATCTCCAGAGAAGGAGACTCCACAGCCTCCCTTGGGCAGCCTGTGCCAGGGCTCTGTAACCCTCAAGGTAAAGAAGTTCTTCCTCACATTCAACTGGAACCTCTTCTGCTTCAGTCTGTGCCCATTGCCCCTTGTCCTGGTGCTGGGCACCACTGAGAAGAGACTGGCTCTTGACTTAACTTCCAGACTAGTTTTGGCACGTGTCACGAGAGCTATGATCAGGCTTGTCTGCAAAGAAGCTACTGCCATGGAGCCATCTCCACGGGCAGTAGCTGCAAGACAGTTATGTGTAGGTCTTGGATAGATCTGACTTGGCTTCTCAGTGACATTCAGCTGGATATCAGCCTCCTTCCTCAGCCAGGTGATTCTGAATATATCACAATAACCTTGTGGCAGATATTTCTCTATTTGTTTGGCTTCAGGCCGAGGCTGAAGCACTGTTGGAAATGCACTTTAGCCAAAGATTGTTCAGGTCAATTGTTCCTTCTGGTATTAAAGTTATGAATCATCTTGGCATCAAGGTGTGACCTTTCCTTTTTACACTATTATGTCACCAAAAAGAAGGCAGAAATGGAAATAGGGAGATGATTGCAATAAATTTCTCACCACTGATATAATGTCTCGTGTGCACTAGGAGTATTGTACTCATAAACCTCATCTTCCTTGGCACAGATCCACACTAGACTTTGTTTCTACTAACAAAATCCTTCACTTTTTTTTCAGCACAACTTTCTCGGCATCATAAACCACCTGCAGGAATGAGTTCTCTGAAGTGACAGTGCAGAGATTTTCATCCAAAACTGATACAGGCAGCCTGAAAAGCTGCACTCCCACAGTGCAGAGTCCCCACAGGAATGATCTTTCCAAACATAATGTTTTGATGGTGCTTGTCCAGAGGCGATAGTGAATAAAAACACTTGAAAAATCTAAAATGTAGGTAACAGAGAGGGAACAAATGTCAGTTCTTGATCTGTATCTGCCTTGGAAACAGTTAAATTTGCAGAGCAGAAACTCAGTGCTGGTTATTTACTACAATTCTAATCTCTCACTAAAAAAAAGATTTTCCCCTACAATAAAAACTCTTGAAATTAAATTTGACACATTAGAGTCTGAAATAAACTCCATTTCAAATAAAATTGTATCTTTGGAACAATATACATCAAAATACAGAGGAAAATTGCAGGGAGATTATGATAGGATTAAGCTATTTCCTGCGCAGAGCGATAGCGCTGCAGCCCTGTCAGGAGCTCTTCTCCAGGATAATGCGGTTGTTCACCATGAAGCAGAGCTCCTGGAGGATGCTACTCCCTCTCTAACCTGCCAACTGGAGTGCTGTTAAAAAGAAACATTGCTACTAGGAGTTTGTCACCTTGTATTTCAGCTTATTTTACTTTCATAGAGATTGAGTGGACCGTGTTACCCTGGGCTGGGTCCCCCAGCTGAAGAGCTGGTCCTTGGGGACACAGTGGGGGAGTTTTGGATCCTCATCGAGCTTTTGGGAGAGGGAAAGGTGCTTTAGCTGGCTCTGCAATAGCATTTTGCGCAACGTGAAGGGCAAGGAGAGTGGGTAGGTGGGGTAGCAGATGTGGGGCTTGCAAAAGGGGTGCCAGAACATCTGGATGCCGGCGGTTGACCCCAGAGTTACCCTACGGTTAATAACCTTCAGCCCCGCTGTCACCTTCTTCCAGTGCTTCTCAGACACACTTCCTATGGAATTGGGGCATTATCAGGATTTAGTGCTGCGTAAAAACCTCCTCCCTCTTGCAAACCACTTCTCCCATTAATCCAGATTTTACAGCACCTCACTCCAGATGTCAGTCCATCATCCAGCCGTACATGTAAAATGGTAATGGGTAGTTTGATTTTAAAAGAAACTCGTAGTTTTCCTATGCTGTTGTAAAAATTCTTAGGCACGTAGAAAATGGCTAGCTTTAGAATAGAAAATCTCCATGTTCCCAGACCTCAGCGTTATTTCCCACTAACCTTTTTAGAGAAAGGTAAGTCATATAATTTCTTGTCTGTGAGCAGGATGTGTCTGCACTTTGAGATCGTGAAGATGTGCTATCCCTGACCAACGTAGTAGTGCCAACAAAAGCCACAGGCTTTTTTGGCTTGAACCGAGCTGGCGCCGGCGTGCAGGAGACAGTATTGCTGCGGCGGGGCGGGAGGAAGCTTCCTGGTATAGCTGCATCTGCACGCAGCGTGCTTTGCCAGGGTGCTTGCAGTGAGAGAGCAGTCCTACGCAAGCCTGCCTTTCAATTATTAATAAGAATTGGACTTTCTTCTTAAAAGTGGAGAATGTGATTCATGTTGAAATGTTGAAATCCCTATTCCGTCTCTATGCTCCCAAAATGTCAATATTTTGCGATGTTTTATTTTTGGATAGCGTTATACATATGGCTCACCATTCCAGTTTGATAAAAAAATCTGAGAATTATGCCATTTTTTGATAAAAGAAAAAGAACTAAAGCATGCTTACTATAATTTCTATTTAACTGTTAGTAGGGGACTAATTACTGTGAACTTTTGTATCATGATTTCTTGTAACTTGTTTAAAAAAAATCTATTTATAATCTGATTCCTGTATTTTGACTAATCAAATAATTTGCAGTAATTAGTTTTCAGGATTAATAAAAGGAAGAAGCCATGGGAGACCAACTCCATATTTTAAGCATGCATAAGGAGTTACTCCTATTTACATTTGACTTTATATTCAGTTTGCAACTATTCCTGGGATAAAATTAACACATAGCAATATTATTAATATCTTGAATTTACACAATGCTTTGAATATACCCAAATCCACCAGGGATCATTCCTACCTCCATAGAATTGGGTTTCTGCTCTGCCATCACGAGAGCTCCGCCTTGTAAACCATTTAGTTGTCACATAAATCAAAATTTCTCCTGTCCGGACCACATGAGCGGGATCGCTCAGCTACAGCATGATGCCCAGACCTCTCTTTTAACGCTTTCGGAATTTATTCCAAAAGGTCTAATCCAGCACATGATTTGAACAGGCAAGTGGTTGTGTTGAAATCAGCTGGTATGGTAGAAGTTAGACTAAGATTTGTGTTCTCAGCTGACTGGTGGATCTGGCAGAGAAGGGAACAGAAGTTTTGGGATGTAGAAAGACCATCTTGCGAACAGGAGGGGTCAGCATCCTTCCCAGGTTGGGATTGGCATGCCCAGAGAAGGCAGCATCCAGAAGTGACCGCTGCCAGCAGGCAAAAGAAGCTGTTCTGTAGACACAGAGGTTAGGGGCAAGGGGGACGATCAGCCCAGCCAGGAGGTTCCAGGTAGAGGTTACCATCAGCTATGACTGCCTCTTGGTTTGATTGTACGCTCCCAGAGCCTGGTCTGTGCCTACATTGCTACCCACCGACCAGCTTTTTGACGTGCTACTACAGCACAAACAATAGGAAGAAGAGGGATGCAGCAGCTAACCAAAAATGAACCTTTTACTCAGGGCATGTGCCACAGGCCACCCCAACCAGCCCACGTGTGAATGGGCACCGCATTGCTCTACTGGAGAATCAAAACCATTTGACTGCAAAGTCTAGGCTTGTCGTTCCCCTGTTGGCAATGACAGCTGCTGTGCCCATGCCACTCTAAGCCCTTCTAAGAGGCCAGTGGGTCTTGTAAACTCTAGCTCAACATGATGGGTAAATAACAAAAACAGGGACCTGGGAGCACCGTATGCCCTTTGACATTTTTTCTTATGTTGTTTTGCAACAATAAAATTGAAGCTTCATTATATTTACGGATACATTCACAATACGTAATTGGAGCAGATCCTCAGATTAAAAAATTGTGGAATTCTATCCGTGTTTGATAACTGACAGTCGATAGATCCCTGTTTGCTATTGATGTAGTTGATACATTTTGTGTAATACCTAACACACAGATAATATCTATCCCTGTCCCATGGAATTTACTTTTTAAGCAACAGTTGTTAGAGGATTCAATATTTGCTCAATTAATTAAAACCCATTTTAGATTTGATCAAATAATCTTCCAGTTGCAGTAGATCTACAGTGAAAATACTTTATTGTTCTTTAGGGTTAATATCCAACCTTATAAGACTTGTCCACCTAAAACTGCTGTTGAGGTAGAGGTGTGCACCTTTAGCCAAAGTTTTCAACGAGGATGTACAAGACGAAAGGTCACACGTTGTTGTCATAGAGTGACAATTGTTTTGTGAGGAAATACATTAAACACTGTGGGGAAATATGTTAAACACTTCTAAAGTGAGATTATCTTATTCCACTTCAACATCTGAATCACTACAAATATTTATAAATTAAGCAGAGTTGGAGGAAAAGCATCCAAACACTTGAAATAAAAGAGCAGGAGTGGTCGGTCCTGATCGTGAGGATATTTTTACCCTTATAAGTGCTTTCACCTGGAACATTGAAAATACTTCTTGCAGAGAAGAGAGGCCTTCCTGCAAATGCCACCAGCTGGCATTTACACGTAGTCCCCGTGTCTGCCAGTGGGCATTTACGCTACAAGGCCACTGCTTGTTCTACTTCCAGCACAAAGGTTTTCCAATGAACCCAATGTGAGTGACACCATAAAGATGTAAAACTTGTAAACTCCTTCAGATCAAAGATTCCTGTAGCCCAGTATCTTCATACCTTCCCTCTAACAGTGGCCAGCAGAGGATGTTTGGTGAAAAAGAATAAGAGCAAGCACTGTGTCGTCTTTCCACTGGAATATATTCCCAGCCCCTAGGAAGTTTTAGGGATTTCCACAGTCCTACCATTAGAAATTGTAGTCCTAAATCAATTCTTTTCATGTCCTAAAGGTAAAAAAATCATCTGTTTTCCATTGCATTATTACGTTTCGCTAGAGAGAGCAGAGCAACTGAATAACAGTGTCTTGCAGATAGAAGGTGCTATTGAACTGCAGTGCTTTCCATACCAGCTGGTGCATGGTGCAGCTGCAGTTTTGCTCCTAAGAGATGAGAGTTGCAGTCGTTGCAGGGGACCAAGTGTTTATTGACTCCATTTTTACAGAGAAGCGTGGCATAGCTAACCATCAGCATTTGCCGCAAGCCCTGCTCGCTCTTGGAAGCCTCTGTCCTTTCTCATACCATTCATCCCCCCCAGTACCGGTGTACTTCAGAGCAGCGTATTAAAAGAGATGACTAACGTCTTTCGGATGCTTTCGTTCATCTGTCCTCCCTTGTGTAAGCAGAGCAATGTTTTATTTGGGAAGGTTTTGTTTCTGTTTCTAACGCACATGCTGCTGAGCCTTTGTGACTGCGAAGGCAAGTTCAGAAGTACATCTTGTACTTTTAGTGGAAGGTGTTCGGGTTTGTGATTGCTGTTATTTCCTGTGGGAGCTGGCTGTCAGAATTATCTGCCACAGCATTATGTAGTGACTTGCAAAGATATTATACCTGGGATTGTGGATGTTACCAGCCCTGCTGAAACCTTCGGCCTTTCAGCAGAAATAGTCGGGGAAAAGATCACGTCTAAATACCAGAGCAGAAATCAGAGCTAGCCTCTTATCTTCTTCCATACAAATCACTTCTGCTTAATTAGGTATACCTTCCCATCCGTTAAGCTTCACAAATTCTAGGAACAGGTTAGGAATTAGTATCCCAGATTTACATATGGAAATCCAAAGCCGTGGAGAATCCATTATCCAACATCATACAAGAAATAAAATACAGATTTCCTGACATCCACGAGGTTGTCCTCTTAGCCAATTATACAGTCCTAGGTTATGTGACCGCTGAATGGAGATGGTGACAGGACAGCATGGATAGCAACATTACCATAGAGCAGAAGAGTCCCATAAATATGTGAAGGAGGACCAAGCTCCTCGTGCACCAGCCTGTGATGCCCGCCCCAGCGAAGCCAGGAGGTTGCACATGGTAATGAACATCCAGGAGCAGAACCTCGCCTTAGGGATGGGCGTTTATCTAGTTAGTTATTAATTGATCAATTCTGATTTTTAAATACATTCCCACTGCACAGGTTTGTATGGATTCACACTTGCAATGAGTACACAGGGCACGAGAAGAAGCTTTTGTACTCATGGGCAGCGGAAAGAGGGAACAGTTGACCAAGTGTCAGCCTCTATGGGGTGACATGACCAGGGGGAGAAGAGAAGAGGTTTGAACAGCAAAAAACAGGATACCAGAGATATTTTTTTTTAATCCTCACTGAAATATTTGGAGTGATCCTCTGTTCATTTAACAGACCCAGCAGTTGGATGAAAGTGAGACAAACCAGAAGAACAGCAATGATAAAAAACACCAGTCTTTTTGATAAGGAAATACGGGGTGCTCAACGCCGGCTAAGTGCTTTCCCCTACTCTGCTGCACAGC
The DNA here is from genome assembly GCA_018403395.1 of Gorsachius goisagi. NCBI lineage: Eukaryota > Metazoa > Chordata > Aves > Pelecaniformes > Ardeidae > Gorsachius > Gorsachius goisagi. The sequence goes on from BOSO01020009.1 coordinate 19,778, forward strand.
CTGCCCTGTGACGGCAGGAGCAAAGCGGGAGAGGGAGGGAGCGATCACCCGAAGGAGCAGAAATGATTAAAAGTATAGCTGCCTTGTCACACTTGCTGATATTGTTAACACATTTCCTTAAAGCCCTTGTGCGCTGACTTGAGACTGGAAGGCTACTTGCTGAAACTGCAGCATGCCTCTTGTAACGGAGCCAGTTTGTTAATAGAGAGATCTATAAATGCCGGCAGCCTCCCTCCATTTTCCACTGGAGAGATATCTACATCCTAAAATCCATGCTAGTTCTCTGGCGGGCACCAAGCTGGACGAGGAGACCAGTTTTGGAGCAGGTACGGAGGCAGCACTCCCACCGCAGCCCTTGGCTGGCTGCTCTTGGTGCTAGAGTCACCGCGATGGGGCGGTGGGAGGAAGCATTTATCCTGCTGAATAATTACCTGCGTGGAACAACAGGCTTCGGTCTCCAGAGCTATCAATCTGCCGTCTTTCAGCAGCATTAAATTAACTGGGGAGGAATCTGCGAGTGTGTCTGGAGAATATATAGGAGAAGTTCAAAAGTTTAGCATGCTGTCGAGGCTGCATGCTGGCTCCACGTAGCAAGAAGCAGAATAGCTTCTTCCGAAACGAGACCTTCCTGAGCCACCTGTTGCAAAGGAAAAAAAGAAAAGGAAGCAAAATGATGATGCTCTTTCTGAAGCCAACCCTTGGGTTTAGATCAAACTACTTGATATGGGCCTGTACGATGTAGGTGCTATTGCAACAGTTGTCTGCTTTCTACTTTTCGTCATCAATGTCAAACATAGTATAAAGGGCAAATACTTCAGATCAGGATTTTTAATAGTTATTAGAGCAGAAAGGAATAAGGAGAGGTGAAGAAATTCCAACAGAATCCTTGTTCTCAATGTTGTGTGTCAGGATAGATACATTCACTAAGTATTGATTATTTTTTTTTTTTTTTATAAAAAACGAAGTCCATTCCTTTATGGGAGATCAAGTGATTGGATTTTCCCAAAGCTTCTGCAAGTTTATGTGAAAAATCATGTGAAATATATAGTGGACTCTGAATGCTGACAACTGATACGCCATCAACAACTGGAGCCCAATAATCCCACAGTACTTATGCAAAACTCCAACGGAAATGGGTCCTTAAAAGTTAGTCTGGTAAACTTAATTTTGCACCAATTTCCTTATCTAGAAAATTATTCATTTTTAATTAAAGATAATATGGGTAAATGTGGGTATACATCTACACATACAGAAAGTACACATCATTATTTTTTGAGATATTCACCGATACTTTGAAAGCCTCATTATACTTTGTCATGCTACGGATACTCATGCTGGACATCAGAGTACAGTAGTTAGAGGACTGAAAATTCATGTTAGCTGTTTTACAAGCCTAGTGATGCCTTGAACATTCTACAGTCTAGACTACGACTTGAAGAGGATATCAAACCCCTATAAGATGAAGAGACTTTGCTGTGGTCAGACAGTGGATCTGTGGCTGAACTAGGAAGAGAGGCAAGGTCCTGCCTTCCCACTCCAGAATGCATGTGTTGGACCAGATGAAGTAGCCCTTTGGGACAGACACCTTTCTTTTGGCTTTTTAATTTGTACATTAGCTCTTTGTACATTTTGGGTCCTGCAAAAGGGAAAGAAGCAACTACTCTTAGAGGTGGGCTTTTGCAATAGCAGGAAAAGCCATAGAACTCTTCTTCCATTTTAACACTGCTGTTGATAAATGTATTCTGATGGACTACTTGGTTTCTCATTCATGGAGATATTTAGTACATTCCTTTAATGGTTGGTGATGCACAAATCGGTTTTAATATCAATAATGAACAATTTGGATGGCATTCAGATTCAAGATCTGCCAAAAAAATTTGCTACATGTCAGGATTTATTGAGTACAATACAATGAGGTTGCCAAAGAGGCTGGAGTTCCTTCAGCAGAAAAGTAAACAGATGGTCCCAGGAAAGTGAGCACATTCTTAAACACTGAATTGCATTTGGACAGAATGGAGTCACATCTGCCAAAGCTTGCTGGCCAGAAGTATGGCGGAAGGGAGCCATCAGAAACTAATGTGACATTCTTCAAGCTCTTTCACTTAATATTGATATTAGTAATCTAATAGGAATGTTCCAGAATTGCCAGGTGTCCTTTTGGTTGGCTGATTTGGGGGAAGGAGGCATGATTAACAGTTAGTAACTGGATACACATATGCACTGCGGTCTGAAGTGTTCATTGCTAAATATATCCTTTTAGGTCATCCATGTCCACCTGGCCTGGAGCTAAAATGGTAGGTGTTCCTCATTTCAAATAATCTGTTTCTGATTTCTGTTACCAGCAGCCAAAAGAGAATCTTGCAAACGTGCCTGTCCTGCTGAAAGTCTGGCTCTGAGAGAAGACACCAGACCTGGGAGAGCATAGCACAATTGTTCTGGAGATCTCCTTGGACTTAGGATGGTCAGGGGTTCAGGATCCGGGTTCAGTAGATATAAGGTGTAGGATATGTCAGGAAATATATAGATTGTATGAATGCTAATGTATTCGTGCTTGTGCAGTACTTTGTAAATATAAACTGCAGTGTAAGGGAAAAGACCGACTTGTTCTTCAGCTGCATTTAAACAGCAGAGTGGGAAATCATCTGGAGTAGTACTGTATGTGAGAAAGACCCTTCCTCTGCTTCAAGCAAAGTCTTCAGAAATGCAAGATGGGGTTCTGGCTTTTGATCTAGTTTTGCAAAGGGTAAAAATGTCACTAAATCTGCTCCATGGCTCAACTTCCCATCATTATACAGGGATCATAATACTCACCTCACGGGACTTTTACAGAATTTAAGTCATCAATAAATATGAAACATGAGGTCCTTGTATGGAAGGAGCTGTAGGAATGCAGGAGCTGGGCATCACTGCAAATTACAGGAAGAAATCACATCACTGATGTGATGGAAGAGGTTGTCTGGAGAGCAAGGAGCTCTGTCAATGGTCGAGTTGAGAATCCTAACACAAATGGTAAAATGTTAAAGAAATGTTAAGATTTAGTTTAAGACTGGCACCTACAAAGCCTTGCAGAGGTAGCATACCAGTAAAAGCAGTTGAACAGATTGTGTTCCTTCCTACACACAACAAACAAGTGAAATTCACCTTTTTATTTCCTACCCAAAGAGTTGGCACCTGAGGCAACAGTGCAGCGAATCTCACATAGACCCGAGTGTCGCAGCCACGGCACTTGTGGCTGTGTTCAGTTCTCAGATGACACCAAGAGAAGTGGGAGTTGTAAGCTTCATCTTATCCCGCTCCTTTGCACCTGCCCATCAGCAAGTCTGGGTACACCTTTGAGTAAAGAAAGGCCGATAGTGCATCTTCCCTAGGTACTGGGAGAAGGGGACAGGATTGGAGTCTTTGCTAGGTGTGAGGTTTCTCCCTGGGGTGAAGTTGCTATGAATTGTACCTGTCCTGGAGATCATAGTATCATGGAATACCAGGTTGGAAGGGACCACAAGGATCTTCTGGTCCAACCTTTCTGGGCAAGAGCACAGCCTAGACAAGATGGCCCAGCACCCTGTCCAGCCACGTCTTGAAAGTGCCCAATGTCGCAGAGTCAACCCCGTCCCTGGGGAGATTATTCCAGTGGGTGACTGTTCTCACGGTGAAAAATTTTCTCTCATGTCCCATCAGAATCTTCTCAGGATTAACTTGTACGCATTACTCCTCGTCTTTTCCATGTGACTCCCTGTGAAAAGGGAGCCTCCATCTTTTTTGTAGCCATCCTTTAAATACTGGCAGGTCTCTGTGGTGTGGCTGTTCTGCACACTCTGCCTGGTTTGTCGCACAGAGTTAATGATGTCTTAGGTAATACACACTTTTTCCTTGACTACCATATATATATATATATATATATATAAAATATATATATATATAAAAATTCCGTGGGACCAAGTGTTTTTTTCCCATCGCAAGTCTAACCACTGCCTGGTCCCTTTTCTACCTTTTCATGAAAGACTCCTTCCTGCCTAGAACGGGTGAATTCATCCATCCTGCACACCCACCAGCATGAGTCTCAGCATTTTACGCCTCAGCCGATGATAACCTCAAGCCTCACTATAGAGAGGAGCGGCATGGCTGTGATACAGCCAAAAACCCTCCAAGTGGAAGCGCTCGCAAACTGGGTGCAACGAGCCTTTCATCCTCTACCTCCTACAGTGATGAATGCAGCATAAACTGATCGAGCAAAACCTCCCACTGCTGTTGGGGGTGAGGGGAGGATGCTCAGCACCTCACAATGACGTGCAGCATCTTCCCATAGCGGTACCAAAGCAACTCCCCTGCCAGCGTGAAAGGAATAAAATCTTTCAGTCGATCATCTGTGTGTGAAATGGGGAAATGGGTAACATTTTCTCGCCTGTGTTTATGCAGGAAGTCAGACGATATGATCATAACGGTCCCTTCTGGCTGCAAAATCTATGAACATCCCTCTGAGCTTACTGGGGTGTTTCGTGTACACATAGCGAGCCTATTTCATCTCTGGTTTAACTCTGCTGACATCAGTGAGTTACACCAGGGATAAATTTGGCCTTGTCACTGTGTTTTGTACTGTAATTCAGTTCCTCCTTTGTTTAACACTTTTGGCAGCTTAATATATTATAAGTGCCACGTACGTATAAAATGCATTTCTTTGAGCAAAGAAAAATATGCTAATATGCATATTCCTACTTTGTCTCTTTCTTGTTACCAGTTAATCAATCACACAGAATGTTTGTGACACTTATTAAAGGGAATGAGTAGATAAAAGCACATGACTTTCATTTATGAGGCCCTGATAAGTTGGAAATACAAAGGATCTTACCAAAGGGAGTCAGTGTATACTAATGGGTAGAACAAAGAGCCAAGAATGAAAAAGACGTTGAATGTGGATCCCGGTTCTATTAACTCCCTTTGTGATCTTGTGTAACTAAGCTATTCCCCACACTTTATACGTGTGACCAGCTCCAGTCTGGAGGCCATGCTTCAGTTGAATATCATTAGGCCAATAATTCTTTTAAATAAAATACTTCTGTGCTGTCAGCTTTTAATTGCTATCAGCCAGAAATCCAGATTAAAATCCTGGAGCCTGGATCTGGGAAGATTATGTTTTTAGTCTGTGCTCAGATGCAGCTTCAAAAGAAAAGCAAATCCCAAATGCTGTGAATATTACTTATCTTTTTTTTTTCTCTCCATTTCTTTGTGTATTCGGATCGAGTGGCAAATCTGCAAATCTTTATTCCACCTGGTTGCATGGTATAAACTGAACAATCTGCTTTTCAGCTGAAAACTCCAAGGCTCTAGATAAATAAACCCCTGGAAATACCAAGCTGAGGAGCAGAATGGGTATTGATCCAACACGCAGTGTTTCTCAGACACATCACTTTCCTTTGCGGAGGAGCTTCCCGAAAGCAGGAATGCTGCCCCGGTGGCCGGTGCTCCAGCACAGACAGTAGTGGTGGGGTGAGGGATGCGCGCTGCCTTTGCAAGGCTGGGAGGCAAACTAGCTCTCCAGCCTAGTTGCCATGGGGTTGTCCAGGTGATGGTTATTAGAGCGCGTCTCAGCGCAAGGGACCCCAGGAACCTTCACAGACTAATTTACATTTTATGCACGCTTCTCCTTACATATCCCAACTCCAAATGTCCCCATCCTGGGGTTGGGGGGAGAGGTGGCAGCCGTCTAAGTGTCTCTAGCAATATCGTGCGAGTGGAGCGGGCGGGTCTTGGCCACGGGCTTGGCTTTGAGGCACAGTCCTGTTCCTAGGGACGAGTAAATTCAGCGCCATGGGACAGCAGCGCTCCTCCGCCACAGCCAGGCAGGCAACGTCGGTCCTGGGGCTGCCCTTGGTGCTGCTCAGAGGATCATGGTTGCAGAGCTGACGAAAATAAACATTTCATGGGCTTGTTCTTGTGTTGCTTTTTCCTTACATTATTTCCTGTACGCTGCTGTATAGCTTTTCACTGGGCTTTTGAAAGGCAAATGTTAAAAATGGCCTCTGAGGAAACAGTACTTGCCTCTGCAAGTTAATTTAACGGTTGAGTGTGTGAGATGGTGACAAGTGGCAAGGCACACTTAACCCTACAGCAACCCCCTGCTGAAAGCTGGCCCTCTAGTAACCAGGGAGGTGGGGTGCCTTCTTGCGAGGGCGTTTGGCTCCATCAGAAGGAAGCGTGTGAATACGGCCGGGCAGGTTAACTCTCAGGGAAATGAATCAACCACTTGGCCTCACACTTCTCAGAGGAGCCTCCAGCTCATAGAGTGATGCCCTGGTATGTGTACCCCGGGAAGAGCGAGGAAGAGGAGAGGTACAGGTCCCGAGGAGAGGACAGGATTATTGGAGGTGTGCAGCTCCCCCTCTAGATAAACAGCTCATTTTGGCGCTGCTCACAAGCAATGGCTGGCATCTGCCATTCTCTCATCAGGTTTAAACATGCAGCCAGGTCAGATCCAGTGCCTGGCCTGGGCAAGGGCAGGAGAAGCCAAGGGACAGAGCGTGGTCAGCCATGGAGAGCCAAGCTCTGGTCCTGGCTCTGATGCTGCTCTGTTAGGACCGAGCAAGTCATTTCCTCTCTCTCATTTCCCTGGCTCCAAAGCTGGGATGATGATGCTACCCTGTTTCATAGCATTCGTTGAGATTTGCAACTGAAAAGCAACATCATCGTTATTATTAATGAATCTGTAAATCTATTAATTCAATGCCGTGACAACATAATAGCACGCAGTACCTTATATATGGTTCTTTGGTGGCTGTATGAAGCATATGCTGCTGTTATTTTGACTTCTTTGTATATTTTCTGAATTCCTCCCTTTTGGTGAGAACAATTATGTTGTAAAGTTTGGAAACTAAAGAGAAGCACGGAGTGTAAATGCTCAGGAATGACTAATTTTGAGATTTTTTTTAATTTTTTTTTTACAACAAAGAAGTTCAAAATGCAGTTAAAGGCCTGACTGTTAATGAATGAAAAAAGTAATTTGGATACTACCAGCAGTGCAGGAGGTACTTTTATTAGGTAAAGCAATGCAAAACTTTGGCATGGGTTCAGTAATAATAAAAGAGCAACTATAAAGAGTTAATTATCTCTGATCCCTAAAGGAAGTATATCTTTCCTATCATCGTTGAGGCCCTTTGTAGTGCAGTGTTGGGAAAAACACAACATTTTGGCTGGGAGCCCAACACCTGGCCTGGGAATCATGTTTTACAGTGGCCAAAGATCATCAGCTTCTACTAGATAGAGCGCTAATAATGTGAAATCGGTGCTGAAGTTACCTCATTAGTAGCACCATAGTAAACTCCATGGCATTCTTTTATGGAAAAAAAAGACAAGAAGCTTGGAGTCATGGTGTTTGCCTTACTTTGATCTTTAAATAAAAGTGTCAGTGTAGTTTCCTAAATAAAAAAAGGTATGGCTGTTGTTGGCCTGACCCCTCCTTGTCAAGTCCTCCCCACCGCAAAAATGGGAAATAAAACCATATAGACGCCATCATCTGTGTTAAAAAAGGGGGAATTAGGAAGAAAAAAACATCATAGAGCTATATAGAAAATGCTCCCTCTTCTACCCCTCGCTCCAGCTGAACATTTATAATTTTTTTTGCCATAAAACCAGATATTGGTAAAATATTTTATAGAATCATAGAATTATAAACATAGAATAAAACCAGATATTGGTGAAATATTCTGATTCACATGTAGCCTGGCCCAGCGTGCTGCAAGTGCATCATGATCCCATGGTCCTCGGCAGCCTGGACGGTGGCAGCCTTCGTGCTTTCTCGTTGACAGGGATTTGAACCGAGAACTTTGTGGTTGCCTGTGTGCGTGCATGCATGTATGTGTGGGAAAAGCAAAGGAGTTTTAAGAGAGCAAATCGTACAAAAAAAATAAATTCCCCCAACAGCTATGGGGCAGACCCACAAATGCATGTGGAATCTGTAACAGGTTTAAGCATTACTAAAAATATACATCTCTGGACACTTCTTGCATGATACAAGTTGTTAAAGGTTGGGGATTTCACTGGCTTTCCCCAGGCCAGCAAGGACGAAGCACCTTGGCTCAGAACAAAAAGAGGGACGTAAAGGAAAGCTGCGAGGTCCTCTACAAAGAAATAGCCTTTTTTTTTTTCCTGTTTTTTCCAGCTGAATAGTCTCATCTTGTTCGTATTACCTGGATAGCAATTAACCTGTAGCCTTCTCTTAAACCTCCCCTGCGTTATGCCACCGCTGCGTGGCCCTGTGATGGCAGAAAAGCCAAGATTTTAGCAGGGCTGATGATTTTAGCGAGGTTCAAATATTTCTAGTGGGGAGGGACCCTTCCACCGAGGAGGGGGACTGCAGCACCCTCGCTGTGCTGGTCCTTCCCGAGCGCGGGGGCGAGGAGCCGTGGCAGCTCTGTGGGGTCCATTGGGAGAAATGGAGCGCAGCGTCCGCTGCAGCTCCCAGGAGGGAAGGGAGAAGGGAGGCGCCCGGCCACAAACCCAAACTGACATTTAGGGCAGTGTGGTCCTGAACCAGGACTCACCAGCTTGATGGGGGGAAAATGAAAACCAAAAAAGCAGGTAGTTTCTTTAAAAGAAAGTAACAAATGTGGAAAACAATTCCTGTAGTCATTTGCTTTGCTAGAAAATAATCTTTCTTTAAAGAAAGCAAATGAACAAAACAAAAAATGTAAAGTGCTGGGAACATTTTACAAACCTGGAACAAATCCTTCCAAAACCAGCATGAAATATTTCTGGTTTGTAAGGATTTTGCTTCATCTGCTCCTGTTCAGAAATTCAAGTTGGAAGGCAAGGCCACCCTTTATTATGTATGCCAGCCAACAAGTCCCTTCCATCCTTTAATAACTGTGTCACAACACCTTTTTCAGATGCTTGATGGTATAACGCAGAGGTTAATTGGTTATGGAAATGGCTGCTAATGTTAGAAGTATGAGGGTAATTTGTTCCCCCAAGCAGGAAGAAGATGCGGTGGCGGCACGTGAGCTGTTGTATCCCCCCCAAAGGCCGGTCTCACTGCTGTCCCCACCGCCATGGCCATGGGATGCTCTCCCAGCACGTGCTGGTGACCTTCCCCTCCACCACCGCTGCATGGGCTGCCACACCAGAGTGGGAGAGCTCATGTCCATGTGTCTCAGTACCTTCCAAATCTCCCGAGAGGAGCAAGTGAGCCAGCCTTACATGAGCCCCTGACCCCGAGAAAATCTGGGTGGCTGTGTCCCTCCTGCCCAAAGTCAGACAAATGCCTGCACTCTGGGGATGACAGCACTGCTTGCATTGCATCTGCCATGGACATACATTTAAGATCTGCTCTGAACCGCTTCCAAAGCCAGCTTTCCCACAGGAAAAGTTCTCCATTAGGGCACAAACAGCAGCCAGGTATGAGCTTTTAGGCCATGGGAGGGTTTGGATGCATTTCTGCTCCTTTGGTATTTGTATTTCCTCACGGATGTCCTCCCTGTGCTGGTATTTTTAGGTGACCTTGTATGTACCTGGCTCTGCAATGCCAGTGTGCCCTGTTTTGGTGAGATCTGGTGCTGCTTAAAGCCAGACCTTGGTTTGGCTCATTGGCTGTGGTCCAGAGCCCTGGGGCTAGTGACCCTTGGCTCCCCGTAAGGGAGGGGGCTTGCGCCCTGGCCCAGGCGGAGCCTCTCTGCTACTGTGGCAGAGGCTTGCTGGCCATTGATGGCAGGCACGGCATGGGACATGATGCACGGGCCAGCAGAAGGACTCAGAGAGGTGTTTGGGGCTGTCTGGATGCATCCTGGCAGGCACTGGTGCCTACACGGACACAGTGTTGCTGTCCCTGGGATTCCTTAGGGCTGCTCTTTGGCTGTTCATTGTGCTGTAACACCCACTTCTGAGTTGGGGAAGGAGCATATACATTGCCAAGTCCTCTATCCTGTATTCACCAATGGTTTAAATTAGCATCCAAAGTGCAGCAAGTACCAATATACCACCACCACAGTACTGCATTTTGCAAGTTTCCCTTGCTCAGTAATAAGGGACATTTTACTTTGCAAAGGAAGAGTTAACAATCCCCATAGACATGCTTATGTTTATAACATACTCATCAAAAGCTTTTAACCCAGAGTAACATTTACACGAAGGCTGCAGAGCTCCATCGTGCTGCTAATGCTTACAAGATTTCCCTAAATACTTTTCCGGCAGCTCTTCTTATGGAGAGAGTCCAGAGGGAATAAGTGAGCCAGAGCCGAGCGCGCTACCCTGCACCCATCCTTCCCAGCAACACCGTTGCCGGTCCAGCCTTGCCGTATCCGCTCACCCACACACCTTAGCGGGGCGGGAGCTGTGGGGGTCCCACGCTCCAGCCCGTCTGCTCCGGGGCGGCTGGGGAGGTGGTCGTGGCTGCGGTGCAGCCGGGCTGATGCAAGAGGACAGTGATAGATCAGCTCGTTGGATCTCTCACTTCTCAATGAGGAGGTAGAAAGGCAGATGCTTGAGATTTCACCACCAAGACAAAGAGCTCGGGCAAGTGCCACCTTTCCAGGGAAGAACAGGTCTTGCAGTGCTGAGCTCGTGCATTTTGCTTTCCTTTACATCTCCAGTGAAAAAAATTGAAGGCTCCTGCCATTTCATTCATCCTTTTCAAAATGAGTGAATAAGGCTCCTCTTTCCTCCGGCTTCCTCATTCCCCAGTCCAGTAAATAATGTGCCACTTAAATAGCCACATTTCCCTTGATGACAATTTATTGCAACAGAAGCGCCGTTAATTTGCCTGCATGGCTTCCAGGTGGGGCTGTGCTGGAGCAATGTGTGTGCTCGCTGTCCTGCCAAAAGTCCTCAGTCCCCAGCCCCGAGGAAATGAGCTGGCACCCTGCGAGGCATCACGTCCCTCCAGAGGGGAAGCATCCAGCTGAAAGCCCCAGTTACTGAGGGTGGGTGTTTTAATTTCTAACCTCCTTGTGCTATTTTAGACATTCAGTTGCAAGGCTGGACGTCTGAATCCAAAACGCAGCGAGTGTGAATTGATGTAGTAAAGCCAATGGAGCCAACAGGATTTACGTTAACTGAGGATCAGGCCCCCAGCGTGTACTCCATACCGTGGTAAATTCTTACCTGGAGGCACCAGCATATTTAGTCCTGACATCATGAGAACATTACCTACCTGTAGAGGCTTAATTTACACACTCCCCAACACCTTTAAGATGCTTTATAACCTTGAAAATCCCCTGACAACAAATATTCTTCACTAGCATATGCCAGCAAGGAGACGGTGCAGTATAGCCATACCAATTAAGACTGAACATTTCAGGAGTCCGTGGTATTTTTTTATTGAGGTACTGTCTATCTTTTTAACTACGTTTGTTTTTATTGAAGCAAAAACCTGCCCTTTCAGATGAGCAGGCTAGTCTATCAGAGCTGACATTTAGTGGAAAACAAAGTGCAGGCATGAGAAGGTTACGAGAGCTGGCACATGCTTTAGCCCAGATTAGCCCATAACAGAACTGGACTCGTCTAGTTTTACTTTCAAAAAAATCCTTCTGTCAGTAAATTTTGTCTGCTTGTGCGCAGAGTAGGAGGCCAGAGCAGCAATGGTACCTGACAACTGTAGAAGATAAGGGTTTGGGATTTATTCCATCATATCCACTCCAGAATGGATGAAACAGGTCGGGGCTGGCTATGGTTGTAAGCTCAGTGGCTAAATCTATAGAGGCTTTATGTTTTTGCAGCATGGGGAATGCATTTGGTGTGCAACCTGCATCAAGCAGCCGAGCACAGTCCTGTCTCCAGCACCAAGTGTCATCCCTGGTGCCATCCCTGCTGTCCTCCGCCCCCGTCACCCCAAATCAGAGCTGCTCCACTGCTGCCTAGCCCAGGGCAGGTTGTTATCTCTGAACAACCCCTGCCCCCAGCAGGATTCGGGCTGTGGGAGCTGAGCATCTCCCAGGCTGTCCATTAGGCCTGGCAGGATGTGGTGTTGCCAGTTACTGATTACAGCAAATTTGGCGATGAAACCACAATCCTCTCCTCGCTCTCTCCGTGCAGCTGCCATTGGGATTGGCAGGAACTTTAAGCTTTCTTAAGCGCAGGTTTCTAACGGCCTTTTTGGACCATTGTAGGTAAGCAGGTTTTATTATCCATGTCCAAATAATACTAAATTAATTATGCAACCTAAACTTGTGCAATAGATGGCCGATTGCAATCATGACATTTACTAACCACCGGGGAAGGCTTTTCCTGGCGAGTGTTATTTGCATCGTACGGTCTGATACTGGCCGCCAGCTAAAGGGCACGGCTCCTTTCTGTTCAGCACTGCCCAAAGACGAAGAGATCGTCCCAAACCCAGGCAAGCCATAGTGTAGCTTTGTGTGGAGGTAAAACAGGCAGGACTCAAACGGAATTAACGGCAGGAGCATGGGTCTTGCAACCATGGGGCAAGTGGGCTTTGCATGGGAAGGCCACCGGAGAGGGACTGGAAGAGAAGTGTTGTCTTCCCAGGTATCGGTAGGAAGTTTTTCTGCAAGTGATTGAGTTACAATCTCGAGGGTTTGGAGCTATCATCGCTAAGTTGCGTAGTATTTTCGTGTTTGAAAGGGTTTGGAAGCAATTCAGCTGATCTCAGTCCCATGTAGAGTGAGCTGTTATAGGCTTTTAGCATTCGTGCCTTCCTCTCAATGAAATGGAAAGGGCTGGTCGCTGCCCATGTGGATCCCATTTTCAGTTGATTTGCACCAGAAGAATCTGCTCTACTCAGACAGGGAGCACAGGAACTGATCGAATCCACAGAGTAAAGGTTTTTAGGAAAATATTTGCTTCTCTAAAACTTAAAGTCTGAGTGTATTTGCTTTTCATACAATTGTCACTATTTGCTGGTAAATATTAATAGCGGAGATATTTAAGCTAAATGTTTGGAAGAAAAGCTTTCCCTCTGCAACTCAGTGCCTTTATCTCCCTATTCATAGACCCAACTCAAAATTCTTTACTCTTAACATCATCATCTGTTGTCATAGAAACTATTTCAATACATAAGTACTCTAAATGACTGCAACTTGGTTGAATGGCAAGGGATCAAGATGGACTGTGATGGGGGAACACTTTAAACAGGTATATCTATCGACAGCAATTGATGGCGAGAAGTATTCAGCCTCTCAACAATGCAATGTGTACAACATTCATTTTTATGCTAACAAAATCACAGAATGGTATTTATTGAACCTTTTGTTTATTTGGTGTGTTCTTTCCTCTGAGATGTATGAACCAGGAGGCTCTTTGTTTTCCTTAAACAAATCTGTGTAGTCCAGTGCTTAACTAGTTTTCCTGAGATTTCTTGGTGAAATTTCCTACTGGGAGTTGGGGTTTACATTCCTTATTTCTTAAGTTTATGTTTATTTGTACCATGCTAACAAAGAAATAATACATCTGCTTGGTTTCCTGTGGTTGAGAAAACTAGCACTGAGCTTTGCCTCTTTAGCATTTATACACCCATACTCTCTTCAAATGACTAGTGAAAACACACTCACCAAAACCAGTTAGGTTTTAATTCCACAGCCACTTACACACCTCCAGTAAGCCTGCAGTCCTTTAAGTCCCATACATCTATCTGAAGCATGTACTGTTCCCAAGAAGCAGAACAGAAGGTCAGTTACAAGTTATCAGGTTTTTTTTTCCCTTGCTATAGCTGCAAAATGCCAGAAGAGATTCAATTTGAAGCCTGAAGAAACTGTTATTCCTGCATCATCTCAGTGGAATGCAAGGCTCAGACAGGTCCTTAGGATGTGTAAATGTCACAGAGATTCAGTTTTGCAGAGAAGTCATTGACACTCCAGTGACAGCACAGCAGTATTTTGCTTCTGGTTCAGTACAAATTACAGACAACTTGACATTAGAGACCTTCGAATGCAAAAGCAGACTGAAATCCTACATGATCAACTGACTTTCCCTATTTACCAAAACACAGCTTTCATTTAGACATCTCTTCAGGGACGGAGTGGGGAGAAAAGCCAGGGAAGTTTCTGATTTGTATGGTACTGCCTGCTCCATGCTGAAACCTCTGAAGTCTGGCTGTGACTTTCCCTTGCAAGATACTACGTGTAAATGTTATTGGCACATCCTTGCGCTCTGATGTTCAGCCTTTGCTCTCTGAACCCCCCCTGCATAAAGCACAGAGAGCCAAACCGTTCAAATAAGAAAAGACTTAGTCCTTGCTCAAGTTGTTTATTTCAGATAATTGCCTGTGTTCGTATATGCTGTCTGGTGACTTTGCAATTATCCTCTTATCTTTCTTTTTACGTGTAATAACAGCCCGGTGACCATTCTGTTAGAATGGTTGAATGCAGCTTGATTCTGTATTTTAAAGAAGTCATTTGCTGAAAATAAGCCAAGAGACATCACAGCTTGGCTAGGAACTACTGTGGGCCATCGGTCAAAGTAATGCTTTGGGCTCTACAGACAAATTAAGGAGCACCAATATGGGGTGTTATGTGTGTATGGGGCCAAGATATTGTTGAGACTTGGGTGAATAGCAAAAGGACTGGAGCAATGGCTTTTACTGCCTGTGAAGTGAAGATGTGACTGCTCGACAGGAGGGAGGAGCCGGGGGGGGGTGGGCTCTGCTCCCAGAGAATGGGCAATGGGACGAGGGGAAATGGCCTCAAGCTGTGCCAGGGGAGGTTTAGGTTGGACATTGGGAAAAATTTCTCCCCTGAAAAGGGTTGTCAAGCACTGGAAGGGGCTGCCCAGGAAGGGGTTGAGTCCCCAGCCCTGGGGGTATTTAAAAGCCAGGCAGACGAGGTGCTTAGGGACAGGGTTTAGTGGTGGACAGGTATGATTTGGCTTGATGATCTTAAAGGTCTTTTCCAGCCAAATGATTCTATGATGCTATATCATGACATTCTCCCAGCTGAATCTCGTGGAGATTGAGACTGGGCAAACATTGCTTTAAACAGAACAGGAAAAGAAGTGTGCTCTTGCCCCAGAGAGTGACACCGTGACCTCAATTCCTACTGGCAACCGAAGACCAAATCAAAAATACAGGAAGCATTTTCATGGCTACACCGCCCATTTTTTAACCTGCGCCCAGCTGTGGCTGTGGGCTGCCTACAAAAGCAGCGATCCCGTACCTTCCCTGGAATAAAACTGAGTGAGCGGTTCCCTGTGAGCCCAGGCTGCATCTGCTGCGGACCTTGGGGCAGGGGCTGTGCCATCAGAAGAAGGGACCTTCTGAGCCCCTCTCTGCCATTTGAGAGGGCAAAGCTCCTCCTCTCAGCTCCCCGATCGTCAGCAGGAAGGTGGGGGTGGCTCACACCTGGGGACGTGAGCACCCACCATGAGTACCCACCGTGATGGTCAACCTTTTGGCCATGGCAGGACTTTTGCATTCCAGTTCCCATGTTAGCAGGACTTCCTGACCGGGACCAGAGGAGCAAGAGCCCAGGTGCCTCCAACCTCCCAACTAGTGATGCTACTTGGTGAAGAAAAGTCGCAGCGCCAGCCTAGCAAAGCTTGGGCCAATCGGAAGGCAGGGTTTATATTGCCTAATTAATTCAACTGTCATGAAATTAAACTATCATGTACTTTGATATCTGTCTGTTTTCTCAGGTGCAGTTATATTTGAAGAGACCCCACGCCTGTTTAGCTGTGATCCCTTTTGGAAATAATTGGCGCGGTTTTGATTGATAATGTGTATTCCTCTTTAAAAGAAAACACACTATTTTTCATAATCAGAGGCTGAATGCATAATGAGTGCTCTGGTGCTGCCTTTAGCATCAGGTCTGTCAAACTGCACAGTTATTTCCATATTGATGCAAACTAAGATATTACACTCCCTCATTACATTGACATGGCACATCTTTCAACAGTCAGCTTCCAATCATACGTTCCTTGCAAACAAAATTACCTTCATTTTCTCTTTTGCTACAGAAGGAACTAGCAGTGGAAATGTGCCCTAACAAGCTAATCAACTAATTTTTAGAATATGTTTGAACCATTTAATATTCTAAAAGAAAACAAGAAAAAGTTGCTAATGGGTATGCTGGCATAAACAGAAATAAATAGACAACTGGTTGACTGAACATTAGCATACTTAAGTTTTATCGAAGTCACAGTGGAATTCATTTTGCAAGTCAAAAAAGCAAGATCTATTTGTATCCATAAGCTGAACAACCTCATTTACTCCATGCATTCTTGAGCAGAAAACCTTGGTTATGAAGGTAAAAGAAAAAGAGGAAACTATCCTTTTATGAGCCAAATACTTCAGGCGATAAATTGATTTTAGTGGGACCAGTGTGTAGGGCTACTGATAATAGTTTGTGTGATGCTAATGGCCCCGCTGCTAGGAGAGAGGAGTCAGGCTCTTGGTCATGGGCTGCCATTCGCTGGGTTGGCAGGGAGCGAGGGTGTTTCCAAAGCAACATCCAAGGATGGGAAGAAGGGAGAGGCAGCTTTGCATCACTAAATCCTAACTCCTGTCCCAAACAGGCAACCATCAGCACGGAAAAAGGCCGGTGTTTTAAATGAGCCAGTTCAATGAAAGGGGAAGGGTAAGCGGACTGAAAGGGACCACGGGTGAAGAATATTGGCTAGAAAATCATTGCTGAGGTAGAAAACACCGTGCAGGGGAGTTACCGGCAGGCAGGCTGAGGCCACGAGGTGCCTCACCAGCCTGTGGCCAGGTCCTCGATCACCCCCCAGGAGCTTTGCAGGGACCCTCCCATTCTTTCAAGTAACATCATTCGGTTTGCTGTGGGAGAATTACAGAGCCTGGGGAAAGGTTGCCATTCTGCCTTGCACTGTACAGTTTGTTTTCAGAAAGCAGCTTGGTTTCATTTCCCATCAAGATACAGCCCTGCATTTGTTACATATGTTAATTTGCTTGGGAAAATCCATGGAAAAGCAAATTATTGTGCCGATACGGTGTTTAGACAAACCTTCGATGTCTCCTCTGGGTCTGAGTGTGGAAGAAGTGACAGTCCTTTCCCATGCCGGTGTATGATTGCAGACCCCCGACCTGATAAGGGCCATAGTGGTCACCGAGATGGGTTGAGCCTGAAGGCAGCCCTGGGCAGCACCTTCTCCTGAGACAATGGAGGGACCAGCAGTGCCATCCTCATGTGCCGCAGCTGTGTGTCCTCTGTGTATGTAACAGCTTCAGAAAGGGCACGGATACGTCCACACGACAGCTTGCCTCTTCCAATAACTACACGCTGTGCAGGACGTGAGGAGCACAACTTGCAGCCCAGTCTGGACCAGGAATTTGCTTCTGCATGGTTGATTATCCCCAGATTTCATTAACGTCACGTGGACTTTGAAGCTGGTGAGTTGATCCTGAATACTTTGACGTCCAAATCGTAATCGTTCCATGCACCGTAAGGAATATGTGGGGCAATTTACACATCTGAAACCATAATCTGGTAGCAGAACCTCGTCTTTCCAGCTCTATGTCTAAGATTTGGGCACTATATTTTGCAGTTCTTTTCCTACAGGACATTCGAGCCCTGAAGGCCATTAGGTTAGAGTTGCTGTAAAACCTAATATTATTATCAGCTGCATTTCCTTACATATCCAAGGAAAAATACCTTCCAAAACTGACAGTTGCATGGGAATGCACCAGACTGTTCCCTGACGTGGGATTAAACAACATACTGTGTAGCGAGAGAAACATCTGTTTGTTCTTGAGTTGAGCAGCGACTGTCTCGGATGAGGGTCCGGAAGAGGAGAAGGACTGCTCAAGATGAAAGCTTGCGCTTCAGCTGTTGGGGGAAAGAATACATCCATGCTCCTGTAGAATATTTCCGCTCGATCGTAAAAATCAAGGCAGCGGCTATTCCAGCACCGCTGCGGCA
The DNA here is from genome assembly GCA_018403395.1 of Gorsachius goisagi. Taxonomy (NCBI): domain Eukaryota; kingdom Metazoa; phylum Chordata; class Aves; order Pelecaniformes; family Ardeidae; genus Gorsachius; species Gorsachius goisagi. The sequence continues at coordinate 37,588 of BOSO01020009.1, forward strand.
TGACAGCCAGCAAATGAAACTGGAAACACTTCCATCATAAAATCATATCCTACTAGTCGAAGAGGCGGGCTAGAGAACAGATGTCCCAAGATCTGTGAGCGTAGCGTATCCATTATGGGTGTCTTTAGTCTAGAAAACAGAAAGGGGTTTCTGACGATGAAAGTGGCTGTTGGAAAAAGAAGGGTGGGAGAAGCTCTTGCCTGTTGCTGCAGCGCTGGCAGCCCCTATCCCACCAAATGGGGCATGGGGCTGTGGAAGGGAACGACACGTAAAGTCAGAGGTTGCGGGGCAGCCAGCCGAGGGAGGGGACTCGGTGTGTAACAGGGTGTCACGGTTTTCAAGCAGTCGGGCTGATGCGGGGCACGGAGCCAGAGGGGCAGCTTTCCTCTCGTGTGCCCTCCTTAAGAGGTTTTGAACATGCTCCTCATTTTGCAGATTTAGATACAAATTTGTACAAAGAAGTGTGATAACTCCCCCTGAAACCTGATTTGATTTTCTCCCTTTGCTATCTTATCTGGCATGGAGGAGATTTAAGTCATACCAGATTATGAAGTGTTATCCTCTCGACTCAGCCAGAATATCTGCGGACAGCCAGGCTTCCAGAGCTAAGCTTCAGGTTGCCTCTGACTGTAAGCTTAAATTGTGACGGTACTTTTCACCCGATCGATGGCTCGAAAGATACAAACGCAGAGTCCTACACCTGGTAATTTCTGTACATAAATAACAATTCTGCAAAGGATCCCTTTAATGACATCAATTATGCATAACTAAGTGCACTTTAAAGACTGATTTCTTTTTTTAGGGGGTTGTTTTGAAGCGTCTTTGAATTCATTAAGAGTAATTTTCCTTTTATAAACTAAAAAGCAAGTTTCCCATAGAGGCTCACCCCCCCTGACAGGTACATTGTTCCACTTTCAGGTCTAGTTATTTACTTGCCAAATGCATCAGATGGATACAGAGCCCGAGAACGCCTGCACAGATATCAAGACACACAACTTAACCTTCCTCTTTTTCCCAGATAGTGCTTGTGTATGTGGGTGGTAGATGGAAAAGGGGACGTGCCAGCGGGGGCACGCAGGGGGCTGCCTCCCTCCCCCGGGGGCTCCCCTGGTGCTGCAGCCGGCGTTCAGCCCGCGCTGCCTACACGGTGAAAGGAAAGACAAAAGGCAGAGTTGAAATGACATCGTTTAAAGGTTAAATTAAGGTGTGAAGGTTAAAGGTTTCGTGCTTGCTGTCCATAACGAGCCATACCCATTCACTCTGACACCAGACCCTTTTCAGGCATCAGTGCATCCTTCCACCAGGACATGTTCCCAAGAGCATCGGGAGCACCTGAAAACACAGCAACTTGAGTTTTATTTAACTTGTAATAGTTTTCCACACTCTGCTTACAAACCTGCTGGAGCTGTGGCCAGAGCCATAAGGCTTCTTAGAGTCATGGAATCATAGAATCGTTTAGGTTGGAAAAGACCTTTAAGATCACCAAGTCCAACCGTTACCCGAACATTCTTCCTTCCCGCTTCTCCTGCCAGCAATAGGAGGGCCTGTCCAGACAAAGGGCTCTTTCCCTTGGCGGATCGAAGGAAACCTTTCTCTTGAATTAGGTATGCAAAGCTTCGTTCTTGGCCAAAGATCTAAACCTCGGCTGTTTGTGCTCCATTGTGAGAGGTTGTTTTATATTGTCCCCATTCGCGGTCCCTCTGTGCAGGGAATGGGGACAGTCAGCTGTGCCAACTCACACAGATGTTGCGAGAATAACTGCATTAAAGACATGAGGCACTCAGAGCTTATGGACATATGGGTATCCGCGGCAGAAAGAGATGACCCCAATCATATCATTCCCTCTGCCATGTGAGCCACTGCTTCTACTTAAAATTTCACTGACAATATAGAAAAATGCCATTCAGGCAGAGCAATATGCCTGTGTGCAGTGGATTGCTGGAGAGTATAAAATAACAGCCAGCCAGCAGCTGATAATCTGCTTGTAAACTCCTGTTGGAAAATAAAGACAAGCCCATTTTACAGTAACCAGATGTTTAGCAGAATATTAGTATTTACAAGTGCCTTAGGCTATTGTTTTATAAAGGTCTGAAGAGGGCTTACAAAAATGTAAAATCACAAGCAAGTACGCAGTTCAAAGGCTTCTCGAGGCTGTGAAATTCCGGGTGCTGCAGGATAGACCGCCTTTTGTTGGTGCCTGGTATGGTGGGTGCGATTGATCGCCCAATGTTCCTCCATAACTTACCTAACCAAGTTCCTCTCTGCTCAGATTTTCCCCCATTCTTTATTATCCATAATTGGATAACTTCTCTCCAATTTTCTCCTTGGAACACTGAAGATAAGGTTTCTGTTTAATCATCTCACTTTAAGTACTTGCAATCAGACAGGATATTGCTGCTTTTAAAATAAGACAATGACATTTAATGACTTTCATTTCTTCCTATACAAAAGATTAATTTATATGCTGGAGTCATCTTTTTCATTGGAAAATTCTCTCCACTCTTTTTGAAATGATTCAGCCTGATTAACAACTTAATTCTCCTTTTATATTTCTGATTTTGCGGCTTTCTCTGCGAGCCTTTGCTTGTCATCTTTTTACCAAGTCTAACGCAGCTTTTGTTTCTGAATTAGTCTGAAGTTCAGAAGCCAGACAAGTTGTAAGGTGCGTGAGTGCAAACACGCTGGCACTGCTGGTCTGCGGTGGTGGGGAGGGGGTGGGAAGGGGGGCTCTGGGCTGGGCTGGTGGAGCGGCGGATGGCGTCACCGCGCCGCAAGGCACGGCATTAAAAGCTGGAGGAGAGCAGAGGGATTCCCTTAACAGCCCTGAGGGGCTCTAAGAAATTCAGGTCTTCACCTGAATCCCTGGGAAAACAACGGGCAGAAGCAGTGCTGGGGAAGCAGAAAATGCATCACTGATGTTTTCCAGGCAATTGGGAAAAGTCCTCGTGGCAGGAGGCTCCGCAGGGCGGGCGGCCAGGTAGGGGACGTGGAGGGGGAACGAGCCAAGAACGGTGAAGGGAAAAACTCGTCATCTAGAATACATCTTGCCTAGCTGTTCCGAAAGCACAGATTATTTAACCCGCCAGTTTTATGCCGCCTATGTGTTGTGTTTAATGTTCTTCTGGAGCGTTGTTGGAAAGAAAAGTTTCATCAAGATGCTGTTGTATGAGCGCATCGTCAGGATGCTTCTCTAAGTACAGACATGAAACGTCTATTCAAAGCTTCATACCTTCTGCATCGTTACTGACGATTTGACGGTTAATAACATAAATTGAAATGTAATCTTTACCTTCGAACAGGTGAATGTTTGCCTTCAGCAAGGTAAATACTGTTGTTAGGAATTTATTTTGGTTTACTGCTAATACGCTTTAAAGGCATTTTCATTTTCTTTACTCTGCTGGCCATCATTTTCTTTTTACAACTTTCTGCTTTACTTAGCTTCTATCTTTCACTTTCCTTTACTTAGCTTCTATAACTTTCTGATTTATATTTGTTACCTGTCTGTGGTGTTTATATATGTTCTTTTTGCTTCAGAAAAGTCTTCATTTTCTCTTGCAAATCAAGCTGTTTCTGTTTCTTCAAGTCGGCGAGGCCTGCTCCTGCAGTTGTGGGATCAGGGAGTTTTCAGCATATAGGAAAAGGTACTTGAGCAATCCTCATTATATGTTTTTCTGACAAAACTCTTATGCCCAAGAGATTTAGCCCATAATTGTTTTCTGGACTGTGAAACCAGTCTTTCTAATGGACCTAATCTATAACTAAAGTGTTGAAGTGGGTTAGCATAAGCCATTTTGCCATGTGAGAACTTTTCAAAAGCTCCAATGGCTTTTTCTACACTTTTCTGACTTTGTATGAGACAAATGGGTGAGCCCAGAAGCTTTTCTTTTTCCCAGTACAGTCTCTGTATGTACCTGGGTTGCCCTTCCCCTCCGTGTATAACAGATGCAAGGAGGTTAGCCCGCAGTTCGAGCTATAACAGCATTTCCAAACTTGTTTTAGTGCCACACTCGATTTTTCTTTGTGTCAAGATACTACTCCCTGTTGCTGCCGTTCTACCGAGTGGCACTTTGTTTTCCCTTAAGTGGCATCTTCATTTCTGAAGATGGCACTTTGTTTCACGTGTTATAAATAAAATCTTCAGGGGCCTCCCAATGCACGCAGTCCCAGGGCAGCAGGAATCTTCCCATTTTTTGCTGCTCCTGCCCTGACCCAAACGCGGTCCCGGGTAGCGCTGGGTCCAGAGCCTTGCTGGGCCTGGTGCGCAGCCTCTAGCTGCCCCAGCTCTCTTTTGCATGGGACCTTCTTCTGCCCCAGCCCCGAGGGCTTGGGAAAGGTGGACGTCCACGTGCAGAGTGCCATTCGGGGCTGCTAAGCAGATGCTAATGATACTTCCCATCCGAGGGCTGTGAAGTATTGTAATGATGCTTTAACACAGCTCAGCAATCAAACACTAGAGTGTAATGAAAACAGGAATACGTGTTTACCAGAGTATAAAAGCAGACAGAGAACAGAATGAAAATGATTCTTCACTTAAGGGCACACACATGTAAATACACGTACACGTCACTTGACTGCTCCGTGACACTTAAACCCAAACACAAAACCTATTCCTGGGGCACGGCAGCCATGGGTGGAAGCAATACGGCCGACTACTTTCCAGATTAAGATCCTAATCTTGCAAATAACTCCAGGCTGCTGAAATCCTACAGCCACGTGATGTCCTCCATGAGGTGTCTTCCACACCCCACTGGGGATCAGCTCTGCCCCGTGCCCCATTTCCACTGGGACAGCAGCGACCCTGAAGCAGCTCGCTGGGAACGCTGGGGTGCCAGGCAGGGCCCAAGCAAAATATGTAAGGCACCAAAGATCACAGATAACGAAAAAATAAGTAGACTGGGGGAAAATAAAGTCTGGCTCAGGACATTTAACCCAGAGCATTGCCTCTCCTGTTGAATTGGTTTTTGCTGGCTAGAGAGGCGGCTTTGATGCTGTTAGTACTCCGAGCATAGTTTTGGCATGGTAATTTCCTTTAAGAAAAAAATGCCGTGAAGTGAATGAGAGTTGACATGACAGATTGTATCTGCTGTGCCTGTTGGCCCCAAAGGCAGTCATTTGTGTTTTAAAATTCAGTAATTATGTATGTACACAAATGTTTCTAATGGGCCCCAAACAGTTAGCAACATGGGCCACCGTCCCCGAGCGCTGCGCAGCAAACGCGGGAAAGATTAAAATTAAACAAACAGGCGAGGAACGTGAGGTTCACCTGGGTGGAGAGAAAACTCTAGAAGAGAAACCTCAAAATCGGGAAGAGCCACAGGTTCCCCCGTCACAAGGAAGGTCACTTGGAGAAGCCTGACCGCAATGAAAGAGCAAAACCCACCGGGCGCTTTGCAAGGCTGGTTGTCTGCTGGAGGACCTCCCCCAAACGGTGCTGCCTGTGCAGGCAGGAGCTGTGAGACACAAACGCACACCCTTTGTCTGGCTTAATCTGCATCTTGACCATGCCTGAGGTGTGGGCTGGCTCTAGTATAGATTTTTATTTTATTTTGAGCAGCTGATTCCTCTCTTAAAACCCAGCAGAGACTCTTGACCGGGCAGGATGGGCTGTCAGGGTAGCACCTGGTTAATGAACCACTGCGGCACCTTTGTTTCTCTGGCTGCCTGGTGCCCTGTTCTCCCTTGTACAATTATTACAAAAATCAGACAGAATGTTGCCTTGAGATATGATTTTCATAGTGGGATAGATTTTATTATACCAGCCGTACAATACCCGCCATTATCATTTTGATTATATGCTCCTCTCATTTGCACTATTGGAACATTATCTGTGGTACATTCATTATTACTTTATAAGAAACTGAAACTACATCCTTAAGATGAATTGTAAGGAAGGATTTCTATTTCCTCAGATAGATACTTTGGCTGAGAACATTAAGTGGCAAACATTATTTGTAAAAGTTTATTTTATTTTATTTACGTAAACTCTAAAAGAAAGAAATAACATAGATATTTCTAACAGACAGAAAAGCCTGCGGCTAGTTGCAACAAATGACTGCAATTTAGAATTCATGTACTATTAAGAAGTTCTGATTAAATTGTAAGTTCCTTCGGAGGAAGGAAGTTGAATAAATGAAAGTCTGGCATTGGCCCAGCAGCCTTAGATGGGCTCGCGGGGGGTAAGGGTTCAACGGCGGCTCTCGGGTTCCCTCTGCCTTCTCGCCCCAAGGTTTCTGAAGATTAGATCCATCATGAACTGACAGGAGAGGGCAGAAGGTCAGAACGATGTTTGTGCTTAATAGCCCAACTGGGTTTAAAACAACGGGTTTAGAGAGATGCTGGATCACCTGTATGGCTGGTGAGCATCCATCACTGGAGCGCAAGACCTGCCCATGGGTCAGACCACCTTGCACTGTCTGTCCACAAAGAGACTTTACCCTGAGGAGTTTGCTCCCCACCTTTTCTCTGTGTTGCCTTTACCACACAGGAGGCCTCATCCTCCTTCTGTACACATGGGAAAACTGCTGGCCACGGACAGCTTACCCAGCTCTCTCAGTTCAGGTCCATCCCTGCTTCCAAACCAAACTGCCTCACTTCTGCCCAAAGTACCTGGGCACAAATCCTGACCTTAATCAAGATCTAAAACTTCCCATGACTCTGATACAACCAGATTTTCACAGGTCCTCCAGCTGAACGCCTGACTCGTGAAGCGTTCCATATTTTTGTTGAAGGTCTCTGCTCATCACAGGGGTGTTGGACTAGATGACCTTTAAAGGTCCCTTCCAACCCAACCCATTCTGTGATTCTATGATTCTATGATTGACTCGGTGGTGCTGCTCAACTGCCATGGCCAAGCAGAACTCAACACTCATGTCTCAAGTGCATTAGTTGTTTCAGCTGCCATAGAGTAGTTAAACCCCAAATCGTGGGTGGAGCAGGACCATCTCAAGGAACCTGCTAATATGTGAAGCCCATTGCCAATTTAGAAGAGACACTTTGTGACTTCACTGGAAGAAATCACACTTTGCTGTGTAGATAAGGGAACATTTTCAGGTTGATTGCAAATCATAAATATTTGATGTACTGTAATTACTGGTTCTTAAGTATCATTTTCTAAATTATTATTATTTCTATTAAATGCATAGAAACTTGGAATGGAAGAGTGAGTTAATGCAGTAGCACTTCATCACTGAAGATCTCGGTTTGTGGAAGGTCATGAGTGAACTTGCCTTTTCCTTCTATCCACCTACCTGCATCACAGACCCCTGTCAAAACTGGAATCAGACGCTGGGGTGATCCCAAACTTAGCAGGACAGAAGTCGTGGGCTATGTGACACAATTTAGACAGTTTCCACCTGCACAATGCCCAACCTGGCTGATATTTCCAGTCTCTGGAGATCCAAAATCATCTAGGCACAAAGAGCTTTTGAGAATAGCATTAGTCATCAACTAATAGAAGCTAAAAACAAAAGTAATGCAGGCCCATGAAAAAAAGGGCTGGAGTCCTGCTAGGATTTTATGCTCCCCTTTACTCCTCCTAGCTGTGTCATCATCGTGTCTTTGAGCAAATTATTTAACCTCTCTCCTTCCTCAGAGACATCAGCTAAATGGATGCAACAATTCCTATTGCATTGATAAGGTTTAGCCGATGTTGGTATAGCACACCGAGATCTCTGATGGGAGGCATCCTATGAAGCATGTTCACCTTCAAGCAGTTCAAAGGAGCAGGACGTGGGCTGTCCAGCAGGCCAAGGACAGAGATATCGCTGGGGGATGAACCACCTGGGAATCTCAAAGTCCAGCAAATCCAGTCTTGACCCTCTGGGAGACCACTTGTAGCCAGATCTCTAAATCAGAGTTATTTTTCCCACGTATCCCATCCATCCCACCCTAAAATTTCCCACTTGGCGATGTTGGGTTTGAGCTGCTGGTGGTGAGCCAAGGCATGCAGCTCCAGCAGCCCAGGTGGAGATTTCTCCTTCCAAGGTATTAAATAGCAACCTACAGCCACCTCTCCGAACCTGGGCACGGCACTGGCCGAGTCCCCGCTGGTGGCAGAGGCAAGTGGACACAGTCCCCTCTCTGGCCACTGGTTTCTGGACCAGCTCCGGATTCCTGGTGTTGGTTGGTTTCTGTCTGACCTCTAGTGCTATCCCAGAGCACCTATTCTGCGGCTCAATTATTACTTACAAGTTGGTAAACAGAAAGAAAAATATTCCAACTAATCTGGAATAAGTCAGATATACTTTTTTTCACCTCTGGGGAGATTTTCAACTATAACAATGTAGCTTTGAGCTTCTGACAGATGCTAATGAATTGTTGTTTACATGTTTGATTTACTGCCTAAACAAAGATAAGACATGCTCTTGAAAACACATTGAATGCACAATCCAAACACATCCATTAAATCTGTCACAATAAACATGACAGCTTTCTTCTAACCTAACAACTGGCATGCCTCATTTACATATTAATGAGAAAACTGGGATCAGTCTGCACAAATTGCTTCTATCTTGCGAAGGGGAAGCACTGACTGACAGTGCAGCTCTCCGTGGTGTAAATACAACAAGTAAATACCTCTGCCATCTTAATGGATTTTATTTTTATTTGCCTCTTTGGTTCCACGGTTATTGATTAGTTGTCTCTCGTGAACTGTGGTGACAGGCGTTACAACTACAGGGACAGACATTAAAAGAGTTCCTACAGCTGCCCGGGTGCCTGAGGTGTCTGCTGGGCTTTGGGGTTGGTGGTTCCCAAAAGGGCTCGGTTAAAGGTTGGACCTACCTCAAACACCTCCCTGGTCTCCATCATTATGGGGTATGCGTCCCCACACTGCCAAGTGCTCTGTTGTCCTTAAAACATGCTACATTGCCCTTCAGCCAGCTCTGGAGGATGAGCCATTCAGCAGGTGGGAAATCAAGGCACAGAAGGGAAACTACTAAAAAATCTGACACTGTGCCACTTCTGTCCCATTTTCAAATATGACTTGAGAGGTAAATTCTTGGAGTTGCTTGGATTCCTCATTCTGCAAAGGCTGTACCAGAGGATGCTTACCCCTGCGCCGTTAGCATAACACTGCCATCTAAATACCATGGAAATCTGAGCTTTAGGCATAGTGGTAGCCTATAAATGAGTTTTTCATAGACCCTGGAAACTCTGAAGTGGGGAGTTATGCATCATCTAACTTTTTTTTTTTATTATCACAGCATCTTTTAGAATACTAAAATCCTACTTTATGTATCTCTAATTGTCTAAAACTTAGGTATCCGGTCTTAGCTGGCTGCCAGTGGGGAAATCTCAATGCCTACACAGGGCAGACCTTGCCACCTACGCCTGTCACCAGGCTCGGGAGCATTGCTCTCCACTGCCTATGGAGAAATCCCAAGCAGCCTCATCCAACTTTTGGACAGCTAAGGGAGATAAGATGAATTGCACCTTCAATGTCGCTGACTTTCAATCAGGTTTATGCTCTGAAGTGCTTAAATTACCTTCTGGAATGGCACTTAGTTTTCTAAATCACCTAGCTACTTTGGGAAAATCAACTTTGAGCCTATATTGACACAGTGCTACGTGACTGTAGCTCTCAAGGCCTTGTGCTGTGCAGATGTACCCAAGACAAGATCCATGCTCAGGTTCGGCAGGGGATGCTCAGGATCCTCAGAAGTAGATCCCAAAGTAGCTTAGAGACCCTTATATTACCATATCAAGGGATCATTGTGCACCGCAGAGAACCTGAATTTTCCGCAGAGCCAGAGGCCGTTGCAGCAGGGACATGGGAAGTTGTGTGCTCCACGTCTGAGGCAACAAGAGGATGAAGCAGATGCAATCCTTAAATCCAGCCAAATCCTCACTAGGTCAGGAAGCATAGTATAGATTTGGAATCCAAAATTGCAACAGAAGAAGCTTCCAAGCACTCAAACGCAGTACTTCTGACCATTATGTGTCTGTCTGAAGGCACCGGAGAGCTGTTTGCAAAATTTTGATCTGCCTCTAGTTGTACACTTAAGACATAGCTTGGGCTTTGGATTTAGGGAAGTTTCCTGTTGTAATAGTTTGCTGTATGAATAGCACCAGAATGATCCAAACTGTTCCAAAGGACTCCAGGGAAATTAATGCACTCCTATGCTTTTGGTTTTGAAGTTAATTTTATTTTTTTTTGTCTCACTGAGCTGCGTCTTGTGCACACTGCTTTATTCTTCTGAGGCCCACAGAACCAAAAATTTCAGAAGGCTAATTTATCCCCTGAAATTTATAGTCCTATTTCTAGATTAAAAGGGATGTGTTCAGTTACTCTTGGATATAGATTTCTCCTCCTCCTCCTCTCCGAGCCTCTGTTATCTGACTCACGTCTCCAGACGTTAGTGGTTTGCCCCTGAACTAGTCTTTCATCTGTTTATGGCTGAACAGTTTGTGTGCTACTGGGGCATGGCATAATAACTGAATTTGTATTAAATAATTAACATCAAATGAAACCGATTTTGCTGTGAATGTTATTCCAATCCAGCATTACGGAGCTACATTCAAATGAATGACTGCACCCAGAGAAACCCAGACAACTTCCCCCCAAACGAAACAGGACCCCAGCCCCCAAACTTTCTCTGGTGACAAAGATCTTCATTCAAATGCAGAGACAGATCCCCCAGCCTTATTCAGGATGAGCCCTCCCTCGCCGTAAGAGGCTCTGGGGAAGTCGATGGGGTGTCTAGTAGAATAAGCTATTGCTCAACCATGCTGAGCAGAATTAGTTGCGTACAACACACAAGCAATGAACTGATTTAATTTCACTGTCAATCAACAAGGAAAAAGGGCCAGCATAATGCAGATAGTCGCTTCTCTTCAATCTGAGAAGAGCTTTGGGGGAAATATTGTAAATGTCATAATACAATATGTTAAATATAGTAGTTAAAATACTGTTCTGCAGCCAAATTCTCTTCTTAGAGACATACACAACTCCCACTGGCAGGAACAGGAATCGTGCAGGGTAGCCCCAAATGAGGAAAATCTTTTCCGGGGAGGGAAGGGGGGCTGGTCAGTGTGTGCCCTCTCAGCAGAGTGACAGCAGGGACCTGTGGATATGAAAATATTCAGGTTGACTTTGAAGGCTAATGAGGAATAATTTTGGAAGAGATTTTTGATCTCGTGCTCCAGGACACTGGACCAAATCCTAGGTCAAAGCCAGCATTTCTGTTCCTCCGTACTAATGAACCATGGACTAAGTAAGCGCAGGAGTGAAGCCAAGAAGACCCCAGTCCTAATCCTGATTTTAACACTCCCTGTTTGTGGTTGCATGCAGATGACTTAAAGCTGCTTATCCCACACCGCGCAAAACCTTAAACATAATTGTACTGATAAGGGCAGCAGCTGTGGAGAGGCTGAACACAAGGACTGTGCTTCCCATGTTCTGAGATCGCTTTTTCTCATCTAAAATTACAACAGCTGCACAGGCAGAGATTTGCTTTAACTAACGTCGTTGCTAACCAGCGAGCATCGACACGGCGAGGTCCCCGTCTCCAGCACTTCCAGCTACAAACGGCTTCCAATCAGTCAAGGCTTAACAGATGGATGAGACTAGCAAATGGGGCAAAGCTCTGCCGTGGGGGTAGTTAATAAATAGAGAAATATTCTCCTGATAGTTCCAGGTGGTAACTTAGTCTTCGTAATTACGGAGAAACTAGGTTTTTGTAAGAAAGACGAGAACAGCGAGGAATCATGCTTCTGATGATCCCATGACACCAGGATCACCTGGCAGGAGAAGATGGTTTAAATAAAACGTGACACCAAATGTGTTGTCATCTATTCTTCCCATTCACTACACCTGTAAGAAGCTAGAGGCATGCTAAGGCCAATTTATGATATATTCTTCATATTTGATCATATTCTTCTAGTGACCAGCAGAAAGCTACATCAAGTAGAAGCCACAGAATAATTAAAGAGCACAGAGTAATTAAAGAGCACAGAGTAACCAGCACACGTGGAGGAGGAGGTGTGAGACCACTGAATGAGGAACGAGCCGTTACAGCTCAGTGCAGTGTAACTAGGTGAGTAAAAAGGAGAAGAGGTGCAATCCATCCTTTGGACCTTTCCTATGGAAATCTGTCTAATCCCTTTAAAATCCATTTGTGGGGGTTTTTGTTGTTTTTTTTAGCACTGACGCACCAAGGCAAATGAGTTCCACAGTTTAAGTAGAGTTTATGTGAAAAAAGAGGTTCCTGGTATTTGTTTTACCTACTGCTCAAAAGTTTCATTTGGCATTCGCTTATTAAATTGAGTAACGCATAATCGCTCCCATTACACCTCCTCCTTGCCACTCAGACTATTACAGATCTTTATCATATTCCCCCTTCAATCATCTCTTTTTCTAAGCCGAGGGGGATACAGGAGAACTGCACACAATATTCAAGAGGTGAGCACACATGAATTTATATAGTGGCATAATGATGTTGTCTGGTTTAGCGATATTTTGCGGCAGTTGCGATGGTCTAAGGATACAGATGGAAGAGAGTTCATAGACAGACATAATGCCTTTTATTACACCAACTGATATAGCTGGGAAAATTAAATGAGCTTTCAGGCACACATCCCTGTAATATTCTAGTTGCCTTTCTGGCTGCCTCTGAGCTTTGACTGATGTTTCTTCAAACTATCAGCAGTGGCTCTCAGATCTCTTTTCTAAGTGGTAATAGCTGAAGAAGAGCTCATCAGTGAGTATACAGAGTGAAGGCTGGTTTTTTTCCCTTTGAGCTTATCAGAGTTGAATTTGATCTGCTGTTTTGCCACGGAGTCATTTGGCACTATGAGACCCTCCGCAGCTCTCAGGCGGCTTTGCCTTTGACTTTTGCATCGTTTTGTATCACTTTTTCATTATTCATCTGTTTTCTGGAGGAAATTTGTAAAAGGAGGTGAATAAAACACAGGGGTCAAATTAGTATATGCGTTCCTTCTGCACTAAGGCGCAGGTATTGATGGGCTCAATAGCTATTCAGAATGAACAATCACTCCAACATAAGAGTTTTTACTGAGGCATCGGCAGCTCTTTAAAATTGCCGTTCGTGCGTACTTTTTTCATGCTGGGTCCCGATCATTACAGTTTCCAGCTGAGCAGCTGTCAATTTGGGCTTACCTCGCCTCTAGGATCCCAGTTGGGAAAGCCTTGTTAAACTCTCGCATTGCAAAGCAATCAAACGTGTCTGTTTGTTTGTTTGTTTGCAATGATTTATGCTTTGATTAGGCATTTGATATTACACTGGTTAGGGTAAGGTGCAAGCAATCTTTTGAAACCGTGCCAGCACTAAGTCAATATTTCATTAAGACTTATTTATGAGAGAGCAGTCGCAGTACTATAGCGAGGCCTCTACATGTTTCGTATGCATCTGTTTGGGTAAGGCGGTTGATGTTTTAAAATATATTTAGATACTTGGTATAGTTGTAACTGGTACAATTCCTAATGTAGGAACAGTTATAATGACAAAAAGTGTCTTTTACGGACAAAACTTATTCTACTGCCCTACAAAAATGTGATTGTAAATATGCAAGTGTAGAGACATTGATATTACTATATCTGCATAGAGGTATAGCCAAAGCTCTACAGAACAGCGGGGAAGTTTGAAAGAAGAGCCTGGGCAATATTGAGACCATGCTGTGCTGCCTGTGGCAGGATTTATTTACAGTATTTTTGGCAAGGGCATATATTTCCTGCCCGGGTTTTCCCTTGTGCTCAATCTCTTTGCTCTCCATATTGCTTATCCATGCTGTGTGACCCACACTTCCCAGCTCAGCTGGGGCGGGAGCAGCACCGGGATCCATCCACAGCGTTGCTCATCCAAGGTGAGGCAACGAAAATGACAACAGCTTTTAACACAACGAAAGTTGCCAAAAAGTAGATACAAAACCAAACGCAGAGCCAGCTGAGATATAAAAAGCAGTGTAGGGGCTGGGCACGTTGCAAGAGCGCTACTTGGCAGGCAGTGCCTGTTGAAGGGACACGGGGCTATTTATGCTGACGGATCCACTCAAAGGAGAAAATGTGTTTTGTTTCGGTGAGTGTCCAGAAACACCTTTTTACCCCAAAAGAGATTTTTCTCAAACTCGGTGGCACCATAACGCACCACATGAGCAAGAAGCATGCAAGTAAGTTGTTGGCCAGATGAGGATACATCCAACAAGTTGAGCTCCTCAGCTGGCACCCACTGACAAGGAAGGCTCGAGCACCACAGGGAGTCTTGTGTTGAGTGAATGAATGAAGTGAAACGTTAACGCCGGCCCTGACACACGGTTGGCACCGGTGCTGCTAGGGAAGATTAATGCCTCCCTTCTCCTTACCTGCACCAACATGATGTTCTCTGACACTCAGATCTAATTGTAGGAGCTGAGGTGTAGGAAATGTCACCCTCGCTTAAAACGTTATCACGTAATCGGTCTGCGATGATGTGGAGACAAACAGGAGGTTAACAGAGAGGTCTTTATATTCTGCGTGCGGAAGAAGGTCTGCATGTCTGCCGCAATGATAGCAATCGTTGTGGTATGCGCTTTCCTGTGCTGGGAGGGAAATTATAAAGTGAGGTCAACGTACTCGATGAGATGCTGCCAAAATATGTATTTCCTTTCTACAGACCTTTTTTGAAGAAAAACCTCATGCTGGAGACTGTAATTAATAAAGGAAATATTTATACAGTGCCACAAAATTTACCAGTCACTTTATAAACATAGATGATCCATGTTCCCTGTCCCAAAGCACTTACAGTCTAAAAAAGGCAAGAGACAGAGAGCAGTTTAGATGAGGGAGAGAGCAGGGATGATTAATGGTGAGAAGAAAGAGGATGGGTTGCAGGGAAGGCTTCGTGAGAAGGGAAAGCTTCATCATGGAAATCGAGGAGGTTGGAAGGGGAGGATGGAAAAGTTGAAGATTAAGGCAAAAGCGTTTTGAAGGGGCAGGTACAGATGTGGACACGCAGCAGGGAGCAGATGTTCAGGCAGCGATGCTGGTGGAGTGGCTGATGAGAAGGCTGTGGAGGGGCTCGAGAGGTCTGGAGGGGCAGAGGGAAAGGAAGATGTGGAGCAGAAGAGCTTCAGGGCTGTCATTGAGCAGCAGCCTCTGCGGAGGGGGTGAGCCGGAGAGCCCTGCGAGATGGGAAAGGTGCTGGACCGAGGGGAGCTAAGGGAAAGGTAGAGTACCATCAATGGAGAAGGGAAGACCAGACGAGGAGTCATTGCAGAAAGTGCTGAATGAATGTGTGGTGGAGAGAGGAGAAGTAGGAAGGCAAAGCTGCAGAAAGGAGAGGAAGCAAGATAAAGGAAAGGAAGTTCAGGCAGAAAGAGTTAAGAACTTTGCCATTGATTTTGAAGACAAAGCAGGAAAATAAATAAGAAGGATAGAGAAGTGAGTGGGATTAGGGGAAGTGCTTGAAGATAAGCAAGGCAAGAAGGCAGAAAGCAAAAGACAAAGTCTGGCAGGCAGCATGGGGAAAGAATTAATTAGGGTCGGGCAACTGGAGGGGATGGCGAAGCAACCAAGGAGCCCAATCTGCTTCTGACATTGTAATTTTTCTCCTCTGGTGGGAAAAAAAGAAATTATGATGATTTTCAAATAGCTGGGCAGTAAAACTGGGGCATTGCAACTCCCCCCAGCCTGTCACTGCTTGATTCAACCCCGCTGTGCGTTGGCTGGTGGCAGCACCAGGGTGGGATTGCAGTAAGTACTGTAAGGGGCAATGTGGCAGCTATGTAACGCTCGGTGAAATTGGTCCCTACCCCAAAGCCGCAGAGTTCAGGCAATTCAAATATACCGTAGTTTCCAATATTCCCTCGGAAAGATAAAGTCTATGTATGTCTGAGTTTTGAAGTAGTAAAATGCCACAGTATTTTTAGTCTTTGTTTGATCAAAGAAAAATGAACCAGATAGACAAGTAAAAAATTACCCAGGAGCTGAAGTCACTGGTGATGTCTTTTATTGCGCTATCATACAAATAGGAAGGATGTTCTTTTCATCTGACATAATGAAAAATGTATACCCTTTTCAAACTCACTGGTATTAATTCTGAAGTTAGCCCAAAAAAAAAAACCCCCAGATGTTACCTAGAACTTGACGACTTCTGATTAATTTAATAGGAAAAATCTCTTGATATCAAATACCAGCTACTGTTCAGGAGAAGGTGAAGAGAATATGAATTTTATTTTAAACCCATCTATTGCGTACAAGTAATGATAAAGAGCAATTTTCAGACTTTCCTCTCACTAATATTTGTTGTTCATATTAGATTAATCAGGATGGAGGTGTTCTCATAAGAGGTGGGGACAGTTCACTCCTGCTTAGGTGCAGCTCAGAGCGCCCTCCAATCAAGAAGGCAAAATAAGATTTTTATCCCATGTGAAAAATGTTTTCTACTCCAAAATACCAGTGCCTTGGCATCGTGGAGGCTGCGTTGTGCAAAGTATGGGGGACACTTTGAGCAAGGTGTCTTCCGTCCTCCCTTGCTAGATGTCCAGAAGTGGAGACCAGAAACGAAGTGGTGATGGTGTTCGACTGGAGACAGACACCCACAGTTAAGTGACTTTCCCAGGGTCGCACAGGAAGTCTATGGCAAAAATAAAACCTGAAATCAGATCTCTCAGGTCCTTTCCAGCTCCTTAACCAGAAAATGCTCTTGCCACACCCTGTGCAAGTGAAGTCCACGTGGATGTAGCAGCCCCTGGCAGAGCAGCCCCCGAGCTATGGTAAGAGCAGGCTGTTGGGTCTCCTTTGGGGTCTCACCCCACACTTTTTAAAGCTGATGGTGAAAGTCCTGCTGAATTGAATGGCCAAGAGTCAAGCCCTGAGGTGCCTTCATGCTAATTAGGGCTTTCATTTCATTTTGCATGATGTCAGTGAAAATGCATTCCCAGCACACAACCCTTCGTGGTTTTGAACCTAGTGATGACCACATCTAGCCCGTGTTTATAGCCTTGCCTTTTTTACCTTATTAGTGCACCTTTGCACTTTAGTAAGGAGAAGCTTGTGCTTTCACATGCAGATTTTTATGGCGCTTCATAAAGGATTCTTTTGAGCTACGATTTATGATAAACCACAGCAGAAGTCAGTGAAATTTTGAGCTGAATTTGGAAGGCAAAAGAAGATCCCTCCCAAAATACAGTTTGGGGATATATTACTGCATCCACAAAGCATTCCCAAATAAATGGGAAATACAGTTCCCGGCTGTGCCACTGGGTGGTATGTACTTGAGGCGCGGCCAGCGAGAGCCTGGGGAAACTCTCCTGACTCTGTGCAGGTACAGTGGAGAAGTTTGCATTCACTGCATGGCAACCACAATGTAGAGTTAATGCATTTACAGTTCATATTTGGTAATTAGCTTGGTGGTAGACCAGATATTCTTACTTTGGAGTGTGGTCACCATTGGTCAGATATACATGATCCAAGAAGCTGAATGCTCTTGCTGCAGCATGTGTGTAGATAATTACATTCATAATTTTATATTCAAGCGAACGATGGAATGAAAAAAAAGCCACTAGCCACAGCCTGGGTTCTCGTGGTACTGAAATGCATGGAAGCAAGGAGACAGATGACTTAAGGTCTTGCTTTTGTCTTAAATTTGCAGCAGAAATCACAATTTCATTAGAAGTAACTTTGGCAGACTTTATACGACTGTTCCCATGGTTTAAAAAATGCCAGCGTGAGCAAGCAAGTGTAAGCCTTTGACTGTGGAGCCTGACACTCTCGAACACTGGAGCAACAAGCACTTGCAAAGAGTCTGACCATGCAGAAAAACCTAATAGGATTTATTTTTTTGGTTTTGAAGTCCAAATTAAGAAAGAGCATGAAATAGTAAAATACCATGGATAGCAAGAGGAAAGCCTTTTGGAAACAGTTAGCGAAACTGTGTGATACTCTGTACAGAAAAGGATTTTGCTTCCGCCCAGTGTGGAACTGCTCAGCTGGTTGTCCCTGTAGAGCAACGTTAGACCCTGGATCAGGAAAGACAGACACACCCCCCCCATCTTAAAGGGCTTTCCTGATGACCGATACTTTCCTGAACCGGGGCCATAAGGTTTGACTTTCATGTGAATTTACAGCTCAAAATGGGTTGAATTGGTTCCTTTTGACCTTTTCTTTCTGTGCCCACCCTGCCTACATGACCCTGACCCCCCCTTGAGCCAGAAGAAGCACAGCTGCAGAGGCAAGCAACTGGGGTCCAGAGGGTGGAAACCGCGATGGATGCGCAGGGATAAAAACACCCACAGCCCCTCCTGATACCGGTTCAGGTGTGTGGTTTTTTAACCGCAAGCAGGCTTTGCTCTGGAAATTGCACTGCACACAGAGAATGATAGACTCATGGAATCATAGAATGGTTTGGGTTGGAAGGGACCCCTAGA